>PVIA01004109.1:0-148090 GCA_004024845.1 Tonatia bakeri
GACATTGCCAGACCACTGGGTCCGCCTCCAGAAGGTTACTAAATAGCACAGCCCAGCTGCCAAAGCCTTTTGAGGGTTGGCATGCAAGGAAGGGCTCCCCTGTGGGGACCGCTGGCTGTCCCTGTCACAGATCACAATTTCCAGCTCTGCTACCCTTCAGCTTCCCACAACCTTCTGCCAAGACGGCACAAGGAGGCGCAAAAAACAAAAGCTGGAGTCCAGAGGCTGATGCCCTGTCCAGGCTCTGCCTCTACTGACGTGCCCATGGGCAGGCTGCTTCACCCCCCGCCCCCTCAACTCACACTCCATGTCTGAAAAGGGCACTACTCAGGCCACATGTACAGTCCCTTCTGGCTCCAAGCTCAGACTCAAGGTCCATTTTCAGAGCTTTGCTACTATGTACATAACCTCTGACATACAGAGAGTCTCATACCAATGTTTATAGGAGGGTAGGGAAGACCGCCGGTTTGGAAACAAAGCAGCCTCTTCAGTGGACCATCAGTGGGCTCAGCGAAGGAAGATCTGACCATGCTGGAGAGTTCAAGGTCCCCAGACAGGTTAGGAGTCTGTAGACCTTCCAGTATGTTCTTCCCCCATCGAGACCCTCTGATCATGGGATAAAAATCAATGGGTCCAGAGTCTGCTGTTTACTGGCTAGGTGACCTTTAGGCAAGTTAAACTCTCAGTGCCCCTGGTTTCCTCATTTACAAGACACAGATAATTACCGTACTCACAGTATTGTGTCGTTGGAGTAATTACGTAATGCCTGTAAAGAACTCAGAATAGCGCATGACACATAGTAAGTGCCCAAAAGTTAGTTCCTCTTACTCCTAATACTAGTCTTTGAATTATACAGCCCAGAAGGGAGGGGATTCTTTTGCCTTGTCAGATGCTGGATAAATGTTACTAAGTGAGTGAGTGAATGAATGAATGAATAAGATAAACCAGATGTCATTCCTTCCAGGTCTTCCCCCTCTATGCTGTCTGATTGATGGGTTAAAATGGCTTTCTCTAAAACTGGATTTACATGGAGGAGAAAGGGATCTGCATGGTGGTGAGTATTCCGTACTGCACATAAATCAGGAAAAATATTGACTTTTAAGTTGCTTATGAAAACTTAAGTATGTATTTTTTAAGCCTTACAGCACCCATTTAAAAAACTACATGAGATATAGTCAAAATAGATACATTTAAAGGGAATACTAAAAAATGTTCAAATAATCTAAAGGCAGAAAAAGGGAAAGAGAGGAACAAAAAAGCAGGGGGAGGCGGTGGGAACACATACAAACATCAAATGGTATACCGTAGATCCAAATCCACGAGTGATTATGTAGAATGTAAATAATCTACAAACACCAGGGAAGACAGAGATCGTGAGCCTAGATAAAAAACAAAACGCAACTATGTGCTGGTTACCAGAAACTCACCTGGTATCTGACACAAGCCAGTTAAAATGAAATGCACGGAAAAACAGAGTATGCAAATGCGTATCAAAAGAATGCTGACTTGGCCGTAAGGGATTTCCAACAGACTTCATAGCAAAGACAATTATTAGAGATAAGGAGGGACGTGACAACACAAGCTTTTCTACAAAGCGCCAGATAAGGTGGTGTTGCTAGTGGAGCACGGGGCAGGAGCCCCTCAGGGAGAGTCTCTGTGCCCCGCCAAGGACCACCCCCCACCAGCAGGAGAGGCCGCAGCAGCAGGAGAGGCGCCACCTGGCTCTCACTGCCCGTCCTCAGGCACCTCCAGTGTCAGCTTCACTTCCTCCCGACTCCCTTCCAGTCTCAGTGGGCTTTTGAGGGAAAGCAGCCCCCAAAGTGACAAGAGTCAGTGACCTGGTTGAAAAAGCCGTGCACAGCCCAGGATGACAGCCCTGTTCCTTGGAGTGAATTCTCAAACTCTGTAGAGTCACACTACACAGTAGGGGGCTCTACATCCGGCTGTTAAAGACTTGGGGGAAAAAATTCCCTGACTTCTACTCCTCCCCCTCTCCTGGGTATAATTCTCCCAAGAGAACCTATAAAACAAACAAGCAAAACAAACAAACAAACAAACTTTAAACACCAAGCAACCTTGCCCAGGAGAAAGGGTTCTGGATTGTGCTGTCTGCTTCTGTGACCTTGGCAGAGTCTGGTTGAAACGGCCCCCCGGTGGAGTGTGTGTACGGTTAGCACGCTCCGTCTGCCGGCTGGCCTCCCAGACCCAACTCCTCACCGTCTGTTTAACACCTCCCACCCGCCTGTGCTCCCCAGCGTGTCATCTCGAACAGTGTGTGAAGATGCAGAGATCAAGGTGGCTTCAGCAGCTCTGGGCAGCTCTGATTCTGCCCAGTCCTAGAAAAAAGGTTTGATTTGCGCCTGGACAGGTCCTGCTGTCTGGGCTGCACACAGGCTGGACCCACAGCTCAGAGTCTGAAGTCAGACAGATGGAAGTAACACGTGGGGTGGACAGGCTGGCAGGAGGCCCACCCAGTGCCCTCCTTCTGGAAAGGCAGTGGCCTCAGCAGTCAGCCAATCTTCCTTCTTCCCAGGCCTGCAGTTTCATGAGTGATGAAATCTGTTATCAGGGGAGAACCTGCTTTTTGACTGTGCGAAGTCCTGCAATGACAGTCTCCATCCACAACATTGCGGGGAGGGATGCAGGCTTTGGCTTCGCAGCTCACTTACTGGGGGACTTGGTAATTCACCTCTGCGAGCCTCTGCTGCTTCCTCTGCCCTCCTGCTGCTGCTGTGATGATTCAATGAAACAACGGATGCCAAGATCTTACTGAAGAGTAACTGCTGAATACAGAGTTCCTATGATTATTGCCAAAGGATCATTCATTCCTCCAGGGTAGAAGCCACCCCCTTTGTGTCCTCAGTGATGCGGCCACAGGGCAGGCAGTCAAGGAACCCTTACTGGCTCAACATTTGTACACCCTTACTGGCTACACATTTGCACTATCTGGATCTAGTTAGCTGTAGGTACTTCAAAAGGAACATTGAATAACACCTCTCCTCGTCTGGTTTAGTTCTGAAATAAAAAGCAAATTAGCCACCAAGCCATCCAGGATCCTGGAAACATATGGTCTCTAATATTGTCACACCTTCCCTTTGCATCTGCAGCTGATTAAAAACAAGGATCTGTGAGATGAACTTGTCTAATATTTGACAACATGCAGCTTAGATCAAATGGTCTCGCTAAAACCTGAGGCACGCCAAGGTGGCTCTGCATTGAGACAGACTGGGAGAAAAGAGGAGTGATACTCAATTCAGGCGGCATAATTTAAGATACTAAGTTTCTCTTTTACTGACAGAAATAAGCCCGGTCCTCAAGCTATTCAGGACCTAAACGACTCTCTCCCTACACTTGGAATATTTAAGAGGCATTCCAAAGGAGTGCTTTTCTTCCAGAGCGGAAAGGTTACATTAGAACACACATACACTCAAGTCAGTGACTATACTAATAATTGCTTTGATAGCTGTGACAAAAAGATACTTGTGAGCTTCTTGTTCTCATTAATGGTCTGTTGAAACTCTCTTCAAATAAAAAAGTCATCCTTGCGCAGCCTACTGTGGCTGCTATGTTTCTCTGTAAGACTGGTTTCTCCATTCTCCTTTTTCCTCAGGATCCACCAGTCCACCCCCACCCTCAGCATCTTGTCTCCACAGCAACTGTTCTTTCCTCTTCTATCCACAGCTCACTTATGGTTTTCTGACCGTAAGTGCTCCCAGTCTGCCTTCCCAGCATGGGTGAGCATGTGGTGGCTGGACTCCAGAGATTGATTCAATGGTAGGATGTGGCCCAAGTCAGGCCAATCAGAGCCAAGGAGACTCAAATCAGGATTTTTGTTTGGGCTGTCCTGGAAGCTGACCTGCCCCCTTTGCTATCAGGCTTGAAAGCTGAGGCTACTGCAGGCAGTTTATAATCACAGGAGAGAAGACGCTGGAGAGGGTAGCCCATCCAGAGGAGCAAGTAGACAAGAGAAAACAGGGCCCCAAAGACACCACCGAACCCTTGAATCAAAGCACCCCAGAAGCTAATCCTACTTCTGGGCTTTCACATAAGCCCCTTTGCTTTAATCGATTTGAAGCATGTCTGAAACCTGAGAAGTGTCCCGATACAGAAATTTTTAAAAGAAGTGCACTCATAAGTAGCAACTTTATGGCTTCTTAGCTTCAGGTGAACTACTTGGAGTATGAGAGTAATGCACTGGATTCCCAGAATTCCTTATCATCTGCCTGCCCTGAAGCAGGAGAGCAGGACGGGCCACTTCTGACTGAGTGACTGCGGACTTGGAAACACTGGTGACTCGTTTGGGTAACACCGCTCAGGTGAACAGGTCTTGGGTAATGACACAACACTGGTCCCTCAGGAGACCTGACTTCTGGCCCTGGGACCTCACACAGATTCTTCTAGGCCTCAGTTTCTTCTAGAGGATCTTGAGGCCATCTGCCTCTAACCTAGGAGAATGGGAGGCAGTACCATGAGATATTCAGCAACATTGGCTTTGAGTTGTGTGGACCTGGGTTCAAATCCCCAGTCTACCCTCCACTAGCTGTGTGAACTTGACTAAGACCTTTAGTCCCTCTGGGTCAATTTCCTTATCAGCAAAATGGGAATCATCTGAGTATTAACACAAAGGGTCATTTTAAGAAAGATATGAGATAAAGTTTGTAAAGTGTGTAGCAATGTACCCGGTGTACAGTAAAGACCCAATTGTGCTAGGTCTCCTATAATAGCTGTGGGGTCTAAATGAGAAAGCATGTGAAAGAGCTCTGTGAAAACCACAAGGCACTGTCCCCGTAGTAGAGATGTCGTCCTCACCTCTCCCTCCTACACGGGCCACGTCTGTAATATCAAAGTGTGTGGTCAAGACAATGAACTCAGTGAAATGAATTCAACCCACACACTATACTTGACCCAGCAGAGAGAGTCAGCTGCCAATGGGGGGCAGGAGTGTAGACTCCGTCAGCGTCATTTTGTCAACCGTTTAGCACACCCCCAAGGAACATACCAGGGGCTGTCCATGGAAAATGCTCTCAGTAGTGACCTAGTAAATGTTGCTCTGGAGGCCTGGAACCATTCCCAAGCTATGAACAGTCAGGTCCCTTCTGAACTTCGCCAGAGCTGCATCTGCAAAAGTGCAAGTTAAGATCCCTTCCTGATTTTTTCAATTTCTTTTAACAACTTCACAGGCAGGATGAAAATGTGCTGCTTTATGAATGAGAAACTTCAGTTGCTGGACTTGGCGGCAGAGATTTCCAAGAAACCCAGCCATGAGGAGTGCTGCCTTACGGGGGACCCCTCCTATTTTCCACTGGCACGTCCCATAAAATGAGGGGGTGCTGGGTTTCCAGTGGGCTGCTCGCAGGAAAGAGACGGCCATGGTAAAACCGGAGAGAGATTCCTTCCAGGTGTCGGAGAGAAACGTCCCCCCGCCCCCTCCCCCACCCCAGAATCTGTGAAGGGACATGGGTTCTTTTTCAGTTTGGAAGCTTTAGAAAACACACAGAACAAGCCTGAGAAGTGCTCTTCGAAAACATACAAAAAGGGTCACTTCAAATAAACCTGAGTATTGCTCAACGTGGAAAAAATTAAAGCCTGAAAATCGGGTCCATAAAATGTAAGGAGTCTTGGAAAAACAACCCTGGTTGATTTTGCAGTCCTCGTTCGGGAAAATAGATAGATTGTTCTCCTACTCTCTTTTCTAACTGCTGCCTGTATACCAGCGGTGTGTGTTTTGGACCCTTTCCCACCCTGCCATGATTTCCTGTCTAAGTCTGGGTCCCATGGAAACTGGAGACATTCGGCATGCTGGCCCCACACGCGATGACTGGCCACGCGAGGGATGCCAAGGGGATATCTTCTTCCATAACAGCCACATCTCTCTCTTCTGGGTCTGCGGCAGGGTCACTCTCTTGCTCATAAACTCTTACTAATAAAGTCTTCAGTTTGCAAACGATCTCCCCACCCAGCCCCTCTTACCCACCTCAGAGGGAAATGAAAGTCTTGTACAGAGTCGGAAGACCCATGTGGTATTCCAAATTCTACTGCACAGGGCAGAGGGGCTGCTAGGTTGTTAGGATAAAAACCCATGGTCTTGCCGTGAGCAAATGTTTCAAGCAATTGAGTAAGTACAAAATGTCATTTATGGGGTGGACAGGTGTTATCCTTGGGAATGTAGTTCCTGAGTGTCTCAAAGACACATTGATGTGAGTCTCACGTTTTTGATGTCTGAGGGCTAATTACTATTTACCTTTCAGATCTCAGCCCAGATGACAGGACCTCCAGGACCGCGATAACCCTGTACCCCTAACCTGGCTTAGGGGCCACGGGCTTCCAAGCTTAGCACACAACAGGCTGTCTTACAAATGCCTCTTTAATTCTTGCTCCCCGAGGCAGGGACTGTAACTCTGAACCTGCATTTGGATACAACACTTGACATCGAGTAGGTGTTCTGGAAACTCGGTCTGTGGGCAGACCTGGGCCCAGACCGCATCCCAAATTCAGGGAATCGGCCTTCGTAACCTCTCTCTGCCTCCTGTTTCTTCCCTGCCTCCCACCGACTGCAGAGCTCCGCCTTCTCCTTCAGAAAGACCCACCCTCAGGAAGGGACACGGTGAAAACCACTCAGATGAAGGTCAAAGCCATTCATCGTTCAAGTATGCCCCCTGCACCCCACCATACACAACTGCCCCCCCCACCCCACTCAGGATACTTATGCTTCTCCTTCCCCGCCCTGACCTAAGGAATTAAATTATAATTGTAGAATTTTAGGCAACCACAGTGGAGGATTATTGCTGCTGTTGTCTGTTGTTGCAGGTTTAGGAAGTGGAAGCGGTGGCCCCTCCCATTGCTTCTGGAACCTCACAAGGCCCAACTCCCCGCACTTCAGCAAACCCTGTGTCCAGGGAACCCCCTCCCCAGGGGAGTGGGCCAGCACCACCAGCTCT
Organism: Tonatia bakeri; assembly: GCA_004024845.1. Taxonomy (NCBI): domain Eukaryota; kingdom Metazoa; phylum Chordata; class Mammalia; order Chiroptera; family Phyllostomidae; genus Tonatia; species Tonatia bakeri. The sequence continues at coordinate 6,939 of PVIA01004109.1, forward strand.
CCAGCAATGCTCCTGTTGATTTTGCTAATAGAGCAAACAGACCCTCTTTGAAAGAGAGGCAAAAGCAGCAGAACTCTGCTTTCCTGCCCATTTCCTCTGCCTTATTAAGCAAGAACTGGTTTCAGTAAGACCCTGAAAGCCACGGTTGGAACATTATCAGAAGTGTGTCCGGGGGTCCCAGGGCACGGAAAACACAGGCACTGCAGTCAGCGGTGAGGGAAAAGGCCTGTGTCTCTGGGTCAGAAACAGGCAGAGGCTTCGATGTGGACCACCACAATTATAAACAATAAGCAGCTTTACCTGATTATGTGGTGTTTTGCAAATATTTTATGTGTGTTGTCTCACTTCTCTTAATACTGCAGCACAAGTCCTGCAATGTTAAGGTTAAAAACAGAAAAACTGAGGCTCAGAAAGGTTTGATATTGCACCCACCCCTGGAAGTTTAAAAACGCAAAACTAAGGGATGGTGACAAAAGTCGGAATCAGGGAAGGGCCAAGAGGGCATCTGCTGGAATGGGAGTATCGTCGATCTTGATCTTGACCTGGGCAGGCTACACAGGTGCCTATCTGGGTAAGACTTCATCAAGCTGCATGAAGTTTAAGATTCTGCACTTTATGCACTTCAACTTAAAATAAGGAAGAGCAAATAATGCCTCTACTTCGAACCACACCCCAAAATGGAAACTAGGTGTCCGAAACTTCAAAATCTATGCTCTCACCTCCTCTCCTTTGTGAGATTCACAGGAGAGTGGAGGTCAGGAGGATCAAATATTTATACCCTGATGCCAGGGGACCCAGAAGCACACAAGTGGTGTCTCCAAATGCCCCCCACGCCCCTGCTGTCCGTCAAGGGAGGGAAACGCAGGTAAAGAAAAGCCACAGGCCAAGGTCATGGTGCTCAGTGGTGGCAGTGAAAGCAGAGAGGTCTAAGATCAGCCCAAGGCAAACACCACCAGGTCCAACCCAAACGTTTCCTTCGCTTGGAAAGAAAGTCTCCTGGCTAACATAAATGTTCCCAAAGTGATGCTAATGAAAGCCTGTATATCTGGCACAGCAAGGACAAAAAACAACCATGTCTTTGTTCAGCCATTTTACACGCACACGGGAGCTTTGCCCAAGACCTGCCCTGACCTAAGACACAAGGCAACTCAAATATCCCTGCTGTCCCACGTTCCCTGTGTGTAGGCCGCTGTGGCTGGAAGCTGAAAGGCACAGTTCTCAGGGTATTTTGCACGGAAGACAGGTACCCTCTAAGGACATTACTGGTGGCCTGTGGCGTGGTCCAGGGGTTCATGGAACAATAATAATAATAAATAGCTCAGTCAACCTATTGAGAACCATAATATTTTTACTTCTGGTGTGCACATCAGATGTATAGAATCCCTGGTGTGTGACCATGTTTATTTCATTATCATAATGTGACTTTGCCTGTAAAACAAAAGCTAGAGCCCTGACAAGCCTCTGCAGCTACACCCCTTTCTCCTTTTTCCCCCACTTCATCCTTTTCCCTCTCCCCAGGCAACGCGACAACCGCCCGTGTTTCCCATCCCCTCACTTTCTCCTTCATATAGTACTTACTGTGCCTGTGAGAGAGCCCTCAGTACACTTTTCAAATACAACTATAAAAATGGTATCTTGCTGTGCGTCATCTGAGGCTGATTTCCTTCCCCTCCATCCCCCTGCTTACTACAGTGCTTCGGTTCATTCAACTCTTCTTCTTCCTCCAATTCATTCACTGCCAGCTGAGCCCGGCCTCGTGCGCACAGCTTTGCTTACATGTTTGCATTTCGTTTTTACACCATAAGGCAGGTGTTGCTGTCATCCCCATTTACAGAATAAAGAACAAAACAAAACAAATAGGCTTAGGGGCCTGCCTAGTATATTTTTACAAAATCAGCTTAGCACCCTGGCTAGTGTGGCTCAGTGGATGGAGTGCCAGCCTGTGGGCCAAAGGGTCGCTCGTTCGATTCCCAGTCAGGGCACATGCCTGGGTTGTGGGCCAGGTCCCCAGCAGCGGGCATGCGAGAGCCAACCACACACTGATGTTTCTCTCCCTCCCTTCCTCTCTCTCTAAAAATAAATAAATAAAATCTACAAAAACAAACAAACAAACAACAAAACCCAGCCTAGCTGGGGGTAAACCCAGATTTGTCTCCCAACCCTTGATCTTTTGCCTGTCATACTCAGGATGTGCTCACCTCACATAGAAGTGGGCTCCCTCATCATCCCCCCAGGAGGGTCACCAAAGACCCCCCAATGCCGAATAGTCATCACATCATCATCATCATTATGATGGCCAACACACTGGCCACATAAACGCTAGGCACTGCTTCAAGCATGTTAGAAGATATAATTCATTTAAGATCTGCAACAACCGTATGAGGTAGGTAGTATTATCTCCACTTTACATACAAGTAACCAAGGCACAGAGATGTGAAGCAACTTGTCAATGAGGCAGTAGACCTGGGATTTAAACTCAGGTGATCCAGCTGTACATCCACACCCTCAATCTTGAAGCTGCTCGCCTCTCGGTCTGCAGAGCACAGGCGGCTGAATGCTAGTGGCCAAGACAGACGCTGGCTAAGACGAGGTCTGTGCTGAACATGCACCCCGGGTAGTGATGGCAGCACTCCCAGACCTGATGCATGTATTCCCTGAGGAAGGCCCTGACTGGAGGCCTCTGTCCCAGGAGAAGAGTTGAGAGCAGGGGCCCAGAAGGGAAGGAGCAACAGACCAAAATAGACAGCCTCAGCAAGAGCAGCGGAGCTGACTGGCCGTGGGCCTTGAGCAGGGGACCGGGTCTGTGGAGGGAAATGACCCGGCTCTGAAAGCCGGGGCTGGGAGGGCCAAGGGGTAGTGGCTAAGGGGGAAATGGCACAAAGAATCCTTCTAGAAATACTTACAATGCAAGATTTTTATTGGATCCACTCTGGATAGCCTAAGGATTGTTATTAAAACTCCAACCAGTCATGGAAGGCATGGGCTTTGAGGTCTGACAGCAGTAACCCCAAGTCTCAACCCTACCACCTGTTGTGTGCATGACCTTGGACAGTAATTTTAACTGTCTCTAGGCTTCAGTGTCCTCACCGGCAAAGTGATGATAATAGCACCTACTCCCTATGGGCTATCATGGGGATTCTATGACATAACCCATGTAAATAGTATAGAATCTTGCCCTATCTCATAGTAAATGTCAGTCTGTGTTCTTATCACCACTGCCTCTGCAATTTGGTTGAGTGGATTAAATAAGATGGCACCCAGTAAATGTTGGCTACCACGATCTTTCCTAAGGCAGCGTCCTGCCCACCTCCTGCTCAGTTTCCCTGACCACGGTCTCCATTCCACCTTTTACAGAGACCCTCGCAGACCAGTCTCGGAAGCCACCTCTCTCTCGAAGGGAACAAACCTTGTCCCATGCATACTCTTAAAGGAGCCCCGAGGTCAAAACCTGGCTCCCAGTGATACAGGATGGACTCACAAATCCAAATCACCTGAGGGCCCTTTTTAAAAATACAAGTGTTCTGATCTCACTTTTCAACATTTTTACTTAATATATCTAGGGTGTGCCCCAGAATATAAATTTTCAAAGTGCCTCAAGATGTTTCAGCGACCAGCCAGGCCTGGAAATGACTGGGTTAAGAATTTCCTGCATTTGAAGAAGGAGGAGGTGTGTGGGCTCAGGCTACAGGTGTGTGCACGTGCACACGCGCGCGCACACACACACACACACACAGCTCTTTTGAGGTTGGAGGGGCCTCGCTAAAAATGGAGGAGATCACAGCGCGGTAACAAAGCAAGTATTTGCAAAGAGGAGTCTGAGTTACCCATTAACCGGGAGTGATTTGTCAGTGCCAGGGAAGCCTCAGAAGGGACAGCCGTTTGGTCCTTCTGGGAGGTCCCACAGAGGAGCCCCAGTTGCACAATGACAACACAGTGATGCAATATCCGGACCCCACGTCCTTCCTTTCTCCTCTTTGAGAGCAGTGCCTCGCTCAGGAGACCTATCTGCAGAAGGAGAGTAGGGATCTCACCATTTCTCAAAGGCCTTTGGAGTCCCCTAATTTAAGCCCATCTCTGAGGGGGGAGAAAAGCCCATCTCTGTAACAATTGTGATGAGAATGGCTGGGTTCCCTACAAATACTGGGTTGGCCAAAAAGTACATTTATTTTTTTTTCTGTAAGATGGCTCAAGTAGCACTTAGTTGTTTTTTAACATCATTCAAAACAATTTTGCTAGATTATATTGTCATGTCAGCATGCATTAAAAAAAACTTATCAAAATTCACTTGGTGAATTTTCACGGAGCCATTTTAATATAGAAGATGGAAGAAGATACATAACATTTTTTGGCATGTTATGCTTTATTATTTCAAGAAAGGAAAAACACAGTTGAAATGCAAAAAAAAAAAAAAAAAATTTCCGTAGTGTATGGAGAAGGTGTCGTGACTGATCAAATGTGTCAAAAGTGGTTTGCGAAGTTTCGTGCTGGAGATTTCTCACTGGATGATGCTCTACCGTCAGGCAGACCCGTTGAGGTTGACAGCGATCAAATCAAGACATTAACTGAGAGCAATCAATGTTATACCATGCAGAAGATATCCGACATACTCAAAATGGCCAGATCAATAGAGTTATTGGTGAAAATGAAAAATGTGCCTTTTATTTTACGGAAAAAGCTAAACAGACTTTTGGGCCAACCCAATAGCTCCAAGCTATTTGGATTTCATTGAAAGTGGCAGACTTAGCACTTTCTGGGTGTGGGCAAACGAGTGGCAATTGCTCAGCTCAGCTCAACTCTTTGGGCCTTTCGCACCACAAATTAATCCTACAGAAATAATCAGCTCTGCTTGCACTGACTGGGTACTGCTGGTCACACGGTCCAGACCAGAAGGAGGGAAACAGCCTGGAGGTTACCTTGTAAGGCACTGAAATGACAACTGCACAGAATCATGCTTTTTACCCCTATCATCCTCAGAAGAAAAAAAGTAAGGAAGGAAGGGACGGAGGGAGGGAGGGAGGCAGGGAGGCAGGGAGGAGGGAAACCACATGGAGGCCTGAGATACATAAATCTAACTTAGATGTTCACTCGAAGGGCTAATACCCTCTGAATCACTTCTTTTGACGAGACAGATAATACATCAAGTAGAAAATGCAAACAGCACATGACAGTGGAAACACACCCCAAGCCATTGCCTAGAAGCCAGGCTGACGAGAATGGCAACCACAGTTTCTATCCGGTGGTTGCTATATGCTGGCACTGAGCTGAGTGCCTTTTTTTTTACATCCTCTCATTTAATCCTCACAACTATAATGCTGGGCAAGTTCTAGGGTTATCCCCATTTCACAGATGGGCAAATGGAGGTCAGAAAGGTTAAATAGCTAGCTGTATGATCTGGGGAAGTGAACAGTGGACTCAGGGTTTGAACTCAGCTCCCCGGTAATATCCTCTCAGACTCCATCCAAGAGGCCCCTCATGGTCCTACCTTTCTTTCCAAGCCCCCCTCTGCCAGGATCCCACTGAGAGTTCTCTGGGGCTCATTTCTCATGGCAAAGGATGAGAAAGGACCACAGGGCATGGGAAGCACTAAAAGCCTTAACCTCTTGGGTAAACTTCAAGTTCCAAGGAGCCACAGACTGTGGCAATGGCTCTCCTGGTGACAGCTCTCTAAGTGGCTACCGTCGGGTCAGCTTCAGACAGAGAGCCTCTGAAAAGAGCTCACCCCAAAGGGTGGAAGGAACAGGCAGTTCCTGAATGAAAGTGAGCTCACAAGAGTTCCTAGTTCAGAGAAACAAACATCCTCGGACTTACGATAAGCGGTCAATCGACAGCTCAGGAGGAAAGAAGAGCATTGGAGGAAGAAAGCAGAACTCAAGTACTACTCAGTGGCAGTGATAGTAGAAACAACACTCCCGGAAGACTGTTTCATCATCTTGAAAATAGCAACAATGTCTACCTCCGGAGGCTATTGTATGGCTCAAATGAGAAAATGCAGAGAAAACTTGGTAACACATGGAAGTTCTTACTATGTGGCCAAGCTTTCTGCAAAGTGTTTTATACATATTTCATCCTTTTGTCGAATCCTCACAAAATCCCGATGAGATATTTTTAGATGACCACTAGCTGATAAGAAAACAACTTCAGGAAGGCTAAGTGACTCGCCCTGGGCTGTGAAGCTTGGAAATCATAAATCCTGACCTCGTGTTAAGGGGCCAGAGGTTAGAGCCACAAGAATCAATGGCCTTCATCTCCACTTCGATGAATCTTTTTGTTTCAGCAAACAGGGGCCTTTCAGAGAGCCTGGGGAATGGTGAAGACTTGAGATCTGTGCAAACCCAGAAGGCTGGCCCCCAGTGACCGCCTGCTGACCTATTCTGGCGGCCGTGCGTCCCATCGAGCTGTCTGTGATGACGGAGTTCTCTCCGCACTGTCCAATAGGAGAGGTGCCTGCCTCATGTGACGGGTGAGTGCTAGAAATGTGACTTGTGTGACAAAGGAAATGATTTTTTAACCTTATGGCATGTTATTAAATCTAAATTTAAATAGCTTCACATGGCCAGTGGCTGCAGTAATAAACAAAGCAACTCCCCTTACTCATGTTAGGTCACTAGGGCACCACACAATGAAGGCTGTAAGAAAACTCATACTTCCCAGAACAGGCTTCAGTGCGAATGAATAAGATAATAAATTCTCCCCCCAGAGCAAACGTCATTGGTAAGATCTTGGAACCTTTGCAGCTGCAAGAGAGAAATGGCCCATTCTAAAACAAACAGCCTCACCTCATTCTTTTTTCTACTTCTAGAACACAAAATTAAATGTGCAGAGAGCCCCCAATTACCTAGAAAAGGTTGTCACTTTTTCTGGGGACAAATCCCCTTGGCTCATGATGACATAAGGGCTAAAGTATGGTGGAAAGGAAGAGCCAGAAGGGTAAACAAGGAGAGGCCCAGCACTCTGCAAGGTGTTATAAATCGAGAGGAAATAGACTCAAGGAGCTAACAGCTCCCCAGCGCTCTTCCTCTTGAACTATTTTAAGCAACCGACACAGTCTCTCGGAGGTTATTTCATTCACACCAGCAGAAAAGCAGCGTCACAGGATTATCTTTAAACACGCAGAGAAACAAATACCCACGCCACAACCCGCAGGCCTGTCAGGTTGGCCACCCCACTGAGCTATGCTACTATTTTAAGGCCCCTAAATGGCTCGCTTGCTTAGAAGCACTGAGGGATGGACTGGCTTCAGCTCCTTTCACCCTCTCGGGCCAACCCATTCATTTGTTTGCTCAGGAAGTCACTGCATATGCTTCGTCCCCACCCAGGCCCCTCCAGGGGATGGAGGTAGGGGAGGACAGCGGCGGCAGGCCGAATCAGGACTGTGGGACCCAACGGACCTTGACTTGAATCCTGCTGTGTCATTTATTGGCAATGTTGCCTGGGGTTCTCTGAGCCCCAGTTGCTGCAACTGTAAAACGGGAATAAGAAGAGTGCATACCTCACTGGGCAATGATAAGAATTATATGGTATCATACATGTGAAGCACACGGCTTATGCCTTCTGCTTTGTAAAGGCTTGTGGGTAGGTATGTGCTAGGGACCAGCACTGAGAATTCAGATTTCTTGGTTTCTCTGGCTGGGGAGGGGACATCGCGTGGCTGGACAGCAGAGAATCTGGAGTGGGACTCTGGAATGAGGCTGCCTGGTTGGATTACAGTTTCTACCTCTTCTTAGCAGTGTGACCTTGCTTAGCAGTGTGACCTTGAGTAAGTTACTTAACCTCTCTGTGCCTCAGTTTTCTCCTCTTAAAGATGAAATTAATAGTACCCACCAAATTTGCCCATGAGATAAGTAAAATTATGTCGGGCCACCGCCATTCTCGATCTTTCGCTGCCCTTTCCATGCAAACCTAACAACTCAAGCTTCTCCTGGGTGTTCTTTCACGCTCCCTCCAGATGACTGAGCCAGAGCAGCACAGCTGTGAAGTGGAGGAAAGTCACTATCCTGGGTGGGGCAGAAATGCGCACTCAATCAAATGAGAACAATGATTGTTTTACCACTAGTAACAGCTAGTGTCTGGGCACTCCCTACGTACCAGACGCTCCCAGGAACTCTGCCCACATGGTCTGGGCCCGCTCCAGGCCACTGAGATCAGGATTTCTCACACACACACACACACACACACACACACACACACACACACACACACACTGTTTTTCCTTCAAGCTCTCTAGGTTATTGCAATGTGAATCCGGGGTCAAGTCACTGAAACAACTCTGGGAGACAGGAACCACGATACACCCATTAAACAGAAGGAGAAAACCGAGGTTCGGAGACTGACTAGCTGGCAGATAGGCAGCAGGGACTCTCATATTCCATCTCCTGGCCACCCTGTGTTACTGTCCCCCTCCTGAGGAGGACAAACTGTCATCAGACCCTCAGATCCTCCTGAGGCCTTTCTGAGACTACTCCAGGCCCCTGTGCCTTCTCAAAGCACTCAAGAAGGTTCTCTTTCTGGCTAAACTTCTGACCTAGACTTGACCTCTAGGAATCCAAAGCTGCCTAAAAAAAGGAGTCTCATTTTTCCAGAACTGAAGGACACACGCACAAAGTCCCAGGGGGCCACGGAACAACTGGACCTAATTAAACAGACCCTGTACTAATAACAGGAAACCGCAGATTTCATGATTTTCATTAAAGGCTGCTGGCTGCCCATGAAGAAGCTAGAAAGCAATATTCAGAGTCTCTTAAGACCATCAACCCAAGAATTATAAGACTGAAAATTTACTCTCTACTGCCCGAGGCCCTGTGTAGCCCTGCTGGATGGTGCCTACCCCGGGGTGTGACAGAGGAGGGTGATGTTTCAGTCCATCCTATGATTAAGCACGTTCAAGAGGCCCTTTCCTCCTAGTCGAGGAGATCAGGGGGCCAACCTCCTACTCGACGTCTCTACATATTAAGTTTGAGACAAGCAACCAGCACCACACTCAGATCTCTGGCTCAATCCTGCTTCTTCGTTCCATGGCTGTTCCCATCTTAGTCAATGGCCACTCACTCCCTTAGTTGCTCAGACCGTTATAACCCTCCGTATCACACTGATTCCTTCTCAGTCTTCTCACGTCCAAGCTGTCGACACCCTGGTCCAAGCCTCCATGCTCTCTCACGTGGACTACTGCACACTCCGGGGTCACCCCACTTCCAATTCCACACTCCTAAGTGGTCACCCCGATTCTACACTCTGCTGCAGTCCAGTTCCAATACCGAGGAGAGGGTGATCTTGTTACAGTGCAGATCAGATCAGGTCACTTCTGTGCTGAAGGCCCTCCAGGGGCCCCCAGTAGAACTCAGGATTAAAGCCAAAGTACCACACAATCATCAATGAGGCCCCTCCCGATTAATCACCCCTCCATTCCCTCTCCAGTAGCATCTCCTACTACACCTGCTGCACCCCCACGCTCGCCCCGCCCTAGCCACACTGGTGTTCCTGAACCCACCAGGCACTGGTTGTTTCCTCTGCCCAGCTCTGTCTCCTGCAGCCTGGCTGGCCTCACTGTGATCCCTCCAGCCTGCACCCTCTCCTCCTTCAGGTCTGTTACTCACTGATCTATCACCAACACCTGGAAGAGTGCCCCGTACATAGCAAGTCCTCGAATAGTTGCTGAATGGACAAGTGGATGTACCCCAAACTAAACTCTTGGCCTCTTCTCTGTTCCTAATCTCCAGAACTTCCTGCTGTATCCACCATCTGTCTTCTCAAAGACCAACGTGGTAGAAGACACACCAGCCTTTCCCAGGATACTGTACAAGCATCCCCCAGACAGGTAGGGGTCACGTGATGCCTTTTCGGAGGCCCTCTCACCTGCTTCTGAATTAGGTCCCAGCACAGTTCTGGCCTGCCCGCTCCTCACAGCACCTGCCTTCCAAATGGCTTCCCCATGTGCAACCTCAGTGACCCAGCTGCTGAGAGGAGTACAAAGCAGCAGCACCAGGCCCCTGGTTTTCACAAAAACAATTCTTTTCGTCTGTACGTTTCAGAACATTTTCTTAGTTTTCAACTTGGGGACTTGAAGGGTTGACAAGTCGTGGGAAAGAGGGATGATGAGCCACTACATTTACTGAGCCTCTCAGGGTGGCTGTCCTGAGCCCGGCTCACACTTGGGGACCATGGAGTAGTGGGGTTCAGAGCCCGTGCACCGCGGGGCTCCACGTCTCAGGCTTCAGAGCTCCTGGCAGCCTGTCACCCTCACTCACTCTCGGTTCGCTCCTCTCTGAAAGACCGGCCCTGCCAACTGCAACAAACAGCATTTAAAAATATCCTGCTGGATTATACAGCCCTGCCTTCTGAATTCCTCACAATGCCTGTCTCTGTCCCACACAGTATAAAGAAGGGTGTAGCATATTTAATTTTTTTTTTTGAGCTGCTCCCCTGCTATAAATACCCGAGTCTGGGTAGGCGGGCTTCAAACACCGGCGGTATGAAGTCACCTCGGAGCCAGTGTCACCACAGAGCAGGCCTGCCAGGGCCTGGACGCAGCTGTCAAGCGCTGCAGTGGTGGGTTGGCCCAAAGCAGACAGAGCTCATCCTTCAGGGGGCGGGGAAGAAAAGCCCTAAATACAATAATCACAGTTAATCCCAATACAAAAAGGATGGCGTTTAGTCCTTCGACTCGGCCAGGTCTCCGGAGAACACAACCAGCTCTGTCTGGGCTGTTCCTTTCCAGAGGATAACCAATCACAGGGCTGGACTCCAGGCGAATGATTTCACAGTGTCCGTGTGGGGTCTAGAGACACTAGCGGAGACAGCAGGGCCCTTGGAGGATCTGGTCCATCCTCTTCACGCCACAGCTAAAGTAACAGAGAGCCAAGAAGACGGAGTTATTCACTCCAGGTCACGGAGAGGCCAAGCTCCGAGCCAGAAGTTCTGGGCCCAGATCCTTTGCCCTCTGAACTCGACTGTCCTGGATGCCTGCGCACAGATCCTCGGTCTGGGGTGGGAGCCTCGGCTGGGGTTTATCAGCAGCTCTCCGCACAGCAAATACTGATTTTTATATTTTAAAAGATACAGACCAAAAAAAAACCCTTACGTTTTCAACAAAAGCTTGGCCTCAATTTTAGGGATGATTTTCCTGCCCTGAAAGGCCTGTTTAGATTCTTTGTGATCCAATCTAAACCCCCCACCCCCACGCCCACCCTCGTATCTGTGGTGTCTGTGCTTTTCTGTTTAAGTTTCCCGCTGTGGGCCCGACCTCGCCCCTCGACCTCAGCTCACTTTCAGAAAACAAACAACAGGCCCCAAATTATGACTATCAATGTATTTTTGCAAAATGTTCCAGATTTTTCTTTTACAAGTGACGAGAAAATTCCTTTATCGCACTAGGGAGAAGGAAAGGACTAACACCCAAATTACAAGCTAAGCCATTGATAACCTGTCACATTTGATTACTGTCAGTGGAATTCAGCTGGATCCTGGAAGTCCAGTCCTGACGGCACTGAGCTATAAGGCGGTTCCACAGTGTCAAACATCTAACATGACTGAAATCTTTATTACCAATCCTCTGGAAACACTTTCACCCAGAATTAGAAAGTGACTAAACCTCTCTGAGAACTGAGCAATGATTTTCTAAAGCTCTAAACTGGAAACTGAACATATCAAGTCAGAGTTATACCCACAGAGAGTTCTGGGACCCTCTTATCATTCCCTGTTTTATGTTCCCTTCCAGCTCCGTGTTTGAGAATCCTGCTTTGGCAAGAGTCGATCCAATGGCCTCATGTAATGAGTTTGTCAGCCCTGAGCTGCGTTCCGTACTGGGATTGATTGCATTGGCCTGAGATGCTACGTTCGGGGCCATGGAAGAAATGCCAAGTCAGAAGCCAAATTCAACAGAAGAAGCAAAGTTGATCGAAGTCTTGATCGTCATGCCCTCTCAGCTCGAGTTTGCTCAGTTCACGTCTGCTGTCCTTCCTGGTGTCGCGAGGACAGAGGACTGGTGTCGCGAGGACAGAGGGCATTTTTGAGGTCAAGCTTTCAATCAACAAGAGGGGTGATGGGAGGTCTGGGACTGTGGTTACAATGAGCTTGGGAGCAGACAAACTAAGTTTCTGAATTATAAAAATAAGTTTTGGAAAACCCTCTCCCTGCACTCTGGCAGGCTTCATAACATCTGGATAAAAGATGTGGGAAAGTTTTCCTTTTTTACTGTCTTATCTGCCCTGCGCCTCCTTGTTAAACGTCTGAACCTTCCAGGCCAACAGGGTTACTTGCTGTTTTTCCAAAACACATACTCTGGCTTCTAGGTCCTCGCTCACACTGCTTGCCTCATTCTGGAAGCTTCCGGGCTCTCTGCACCCTCACCCCTTCCCTGTCATAGTGCCGCTTGCCTGCGTCCAGCTGTGCTCATACCGCAGCCTCCCCAGAGTGCTCTGGCCCCTCCCACCCACCCACCCAAGGTTCCTCTCTCCCCTCTGAGCTCCCCAGTCACCAAAAGCTCCAAGGTCCCCATCTATGGGATGGACATTATCTCTACCAGACAGAGGGGCTCGGGGAAGTTGGAATGAAATAGCTCATGAAAAGCGCCCGTGAAGGGCAGTGCGCGGAGGAGGTGGAGGTTGTCAGCATTGTCCCTGTCACCTGAATGCAGCCACCACAGACTTCCTTGTTAAGGACCCATGCACAATATGTGCTTTGCTTTCCCTACCAGAGTGTAAACGCCTAGACAGGCAAGACCCATTCCTGTCCTCCTCCAGACTGTCCCCATTGCCTTGGATGTAGCTGGTGCTCCGTAAGCAGTTGATTAACGTGGCCAGCGTGGCATTTCTCGGGCTCACTTGGCTGTGTTCCTTAAGCTTCTCCTCCCAATTCGGCACGCAGCTCCAAATATACAGCCGAAGTTGCAAAACCATTTAGGTCTTTTTAAAAACAAGCAAGACGACCACAAAGTCTGTTTATATGACAAGCCAGCCAAACACAGAACACCTGCTGTCCTGTGGCTCCGGACTTGGCAGCTGCAACAAGAAGGGTCCGATATCCACAATTGCTCCCTGGGTCCTGGAATGTCAAGTTCGCACCACTGCAATCATCCTGGCAGGGGCGGGCACAGGCTCGAAGGGAGGGGCCTGATCTCAGTGCCCACCGCCAGCCCACTTCTTCATGGGGGCAACGAAGCCATAAAGGAGCAGGTTACTCTTTCCAAATTCTATAACTTCCTCCTACCTATTAGTCACCAAGGAGAGCCTTGTGACTAACACTTGTCACCCTGGGATTTGGGTCACGATCTTCCCCTGCACTAGAGACTCCCACTTTGACAAAAGCAAACGTGACCAGTGCATCCAACACAAGTTTGCAAAAACATAGCAGTAATTAGAATTAATACTGTAAGTGCCAGGCACCATGCAAAGTCCCTTACAGAGACTCTCATTAAATCCTCACAACCATCCCACGAGTTGGATATTCTTTCCAGTCCTATTACAGAGCAGTGCTTTTCAACCAGAGGTGATTTTGCCCCCACAAAACACATGTGACAATGTCTGGAGACATTTTCGATTCTCGTGACAGGCAGAAGAGGAGGGAGGGATGCTGCGGGTATCTACTAAGCATCCTACAATGCACAGGATAGGCCCACAACAAAAATGATCCCATCCAAAAAGTCAGTAGTGATGAGGCTGAGAAGTCTTGTTGTAGGGGAAGACACTCAGGCACAGAAGTTAAACCACCTGCCAGGGTCACACAGCTCGAGAGAGGGAGCCGGGAGTCACACTCTCAGTGTTAGCTCTGCACCCTAAACTGGCAACAGCTCCAACATCCCCGGAGCACTGAGCATGTACCAGGCATGACTGCCTGGCCCCTTGTTTCATGGTGGGGAAACAGAGACTTGGAGCAACTTGCTTCAAGAAACTTGCAATTTGGGAACCAACTCAGACCTCAAAGCTGAAGCATTTCTGCACTCGCTATGCTGATTCCTTCTCTCCCTGTGCTGCTGGCCTGGAGGTTTCACCAGTGGCCTGATGCTGCAGTGGACTCGGAGGACATCAAAGTCCCCTTCATAAGGGCTCTTCTGCCAACTCCAGAGCAAGCGCTCCCAAGAGCAGAGGCTCCCAGGAAGGTGCTTTCCTCCTGTGTCCCCCTTTCCAGAGCTGGCTCCCGCCTCCAGTAGATGATCACAGGGGAGTCTGCAGCTTTTCCATGCAGCCGGGCGGGCGTATTGATCCCACGGCAGCTGACACTTGTAAGGCCCTCCCTGGGCAGCACAGCTCCCTGCCCCCCACTCTGGGCGCAGTAATAATGGCTCCTTAAAATCAATGGCATCTACAGGGCACATTCTGGGACAGCCAGCAAGCAACATTTAAAGAGCAACAAAGCATCCTTTGGAGGAAGATCCATGCCTGGGCCTCAATACCTGGATCTTGGTGCCCGGTCTTCACTGTGCTTTTGAAGTTTCCCTGGCCTACTGGATGTCAAGGGCTTGGACACAGCCAGCCATTAACAAACAAGATCTGTAATAAGTACTGCTGTTGCTACGAGTTTGATTCTCATTGCCACTGGAAGAGGGCCAAATGCTGACCTGCTCCTCACTGCCGTGTTTCTACGATTCTTCACCAAAAAAGCACAGGCCTGGGGCTTGAGCAGTATGAGCTTGGCCTGGCCTGGGCTCTCCGAGACCCTTCCCTGAGAGGGCATTCCAGTCTCACTGGATTTTTGTGGGGACCTGGAGAGAGCAAAGATGATTAGAAGTTTAAGGTGTTGCACAAAGGTCAGACCTGTTATTATAGCTGCAGAAGTGTGGAAACAGAAGCCAAAGCATCCACCCACTGTCCAAACCTCACAAGTTACATCCTGATGGTGAAGTGGGATATGAACCAACTGGGACTAGTAACAGTGTCTCGGGCTTGTTTCAGACCCTTGGGTGTTGTTTACGCATCCCAGCAGGTCTTGGCAGCTGATTGCCTTAGTTCTATTCTCAGATCCAGGGCAGGTGGAGTGGGACGCAGACCAGACACAACTCTTAGGAGCAACAGTCATCAACAGAGACTGCCCTCTGGGGCCGCTCTGTGGGCAACGGGGGGTTGGTGTTGCTATTCGTAGGAGAGCTGACTGGCTCTGATTTTCAACTCAATCCTGCTGTGGCTTTGCTGTTTGCCTATTTGACTTCTGCTCTGAAGCCCCACTTTGAACATCTCATGCTGAAGTGAGACCCCCTACCATTTACATTTACTCATCACAGCTAGTCCAGGGAACCCCGCTCGAAATTAGGGTATCAAAAGGCTGAATGATGTCCCTATGGTTTGGGTACCCCCCCCATCCCAAACACTGCCTCTATTCATGGTGAACTTGAAATTCCCTGCCAGGATAGAAAAGGGAGAAGGTTCTTCCTAAGGGTCAAGGGGTTTCAAATTAAATTTCCACAATTAAACATTTTGCATGGGAGCATCGATCAGTTGCCTGACAAACAGCCATGGCGTGCCCACTGTGCCCGACACAGTGTGGGGCACAGGGGAGATTTGATGCCTGTCAGTTCCCAGTTTGATGGGAGAGATAGACACAGCAGGTAACGATCCCAGAGTGCGCTCTAGATGCCGTGGAGGCGCCAAGGATGGTGGTTCTGCTAGTTGAGGGTGGAGGGGTCAGCTAAAGTGCTCTGGAGGAAGCAGAACTCCGCCTTGTTCCTCTAACTACTTAAGGCTCGGTTGCATTTCTTAGACATTCAAGGGGGGAAAAATAAGTTTTCATTTCCAAAGCTTCCTTTGTTTCAGTTTCACCAGCTCCCTTGGCTTCAATAAAATAGTCAGAGATGGGAAGCTGCCCTCCTTCCTTAGACTACCCAGGTGTGGAAGCTGATCAAATAGCAACTAGCAGCTCAATGAACCCCTGGTCCTTCGGTTGATGATCTCAGTGGCAATCCATCCTGTAATCTCCTCGCTACATGAGTCCTATGACGAGAAGAGTTTCCATCTCCCCTATAGATGTGGCCCTTTTATTTCTGGGCTGCAACGTTTGCGAGGGCTTGCTTCAGCTGACAACTGAGTAATTCAGGAAAGTCCTCAGTCACTATTTTTTGCCTAGAGGTCCTTTAGATAGCAGTAGTCTTGAAATATTGCCTATTGCTAATGAAACTTCAGAGAGGCCTTCCTTGGCTGGCATTAAATTAGCCCCAGTCACATCAATCCCATTACCTTGGCCTTTTTTTTTTTTTTTAACAACACTGACTGCTAAGAGTATATCCCTATTTATTTTTTTCTCGTCTCCTCCACTAGTTTGTGAGCTTCGTGAGAGAACCCTGCCTCTCCCTTCACCACTTAACCCGCAACACTTTTAACAGTAGTGGGCACAGGGTCAGGGCTCCATAAATGTGTATTGAGTGAAATGCTATTATTTATTGAGCATTTAGTATGTGCTAAGATCTTTAAATCGATGATCTCACCTAATCCTCAAACAAACCTTGAGTTGGGTGCTGTCATTATCTCCCATTTTACAGATAACAAAATTGAGGCTTAGAATGGTTAAGACATTTGCCCCAGGTCACTCCTGTAAATGGCAGAGTGAGCTTCAAACCCTCCCCGTGAGTCCCAAGTCTGCACTCCTTCCCACTATGACAAAGCAACCCAGATGTACATCCTCGTTACTGCTCTGGAGTAAGAATATTCTCGCCCAAATCCTGCCATTTAACTTAGAGTCTCAGGAGTGAAGAGAATTTCCTCAAATGCCATGGAAACTCATAAAAGTTCACTAAGAAAACGGCCAAGGGGAAACCCAGAAGTGGTACCCAGAATCAAGCTCACATACAGGGATGGGGCGGGGGTGGGGAAGAGTGGAGAGAGAGAGATGGAGAAAGAGAGAGAGAGAGAATGAGAGAAGTTTCCATTTTCTGCCAGCTCCATGTTTATGAATACTGCTCCATTAAAGTGGTTTCTCTACCTCCCATAAGAAAGCCGCAAAGATACCATCACTTAATGATACTGTCCTGGGAACAGGAACATCAATACCAAATGAGCAAGTGATATTAACTCCTGCTGCTCTATGAGATCATGTTTTATAAACATGACAGAACTTTTATTATCCATCTTGGGCTGAGCAAAACCATGTTTGCCCAGTACTCTGAGTAATGGACGGGAATACATGGATTAGGGCCCTTAAATTCCTGGTTGGAAGACATTAAAAGTTTAAGAGCCCTGTATAGCTGAGTCAAATGCATGTGCCCATGCTATATAATTAGTAGGCATAACAACAATAAATATATAATTTGAAGGGAAGACCAGCAGGACTAGAATAAGAACCAGCACTCTCCCTCCCATGTGTAGCCATTTCCTACTTCATCTTCAGCTGTGTAAACGGTAACCTTGCTGGCCTTGGGCTTATTTTAGTACAACAAAGGTTTGGATCTCTCCATTTCTTTCCTAAGCAGTTTATGCTTCCCTCTGAAGTTAGCTTTCAGGCATAAGTAATTCATGGCTCTGCTACTAAACATTCATTTCACTTTAAGTCTATAGAGACTTAATAAATCAGCCTAGTTATTGTTTACAGAGGCCACCTCCAGGTTTTCATGTATAAAATATGAGCATCCATGTCACTAAGTGGAAGTGAATGGTCACCTCGCTTGGCAGGGAGTTCCTTAGAGACCAGGGAATGCTCAGGGGAAGATGCTTGCTCTGAACATCCAGGGAGCGTCGCCGTGTGTCACACAGAGTCTTGCTATCTTGACTCTCACAGCTTAAGGAGAATTGCTTGGGGTAGGGGAGAGGGGTAGGAAAGAGGCCAAATCGTGGGGTGGAAGTCCCATGTAAAGAAAATCCCAAGGAGTGAGGACCCTAGATAAGAAATGGCTGTTTAGTGGATAACACCTATGTTCTAGCATTTTCTGCCCACTCTGCATTTTCAGAGAGAAGCAACCGCTCTTACTGGTTTCAATTTGTAGCTAGAAAACCAGAGATGTTCCTCAACCTGCAGGGTTGTTTTTGAAGGGTATGTTTTTGTTTTGCTTTGTTTGCTTGGCACCTATCAGTCCACCTTTATTCTAGTTTGGTTTATAGGGCTGGGGCCTCCGTCTTTTCTCCCAGGAATCTTTACTTCTTTGACTTCCGTCTGGGCCTCCCCTCCACCAAAAGTTCAGAATTCTTCCCCTGGACTATGACCGCTGGATGGAAATCCCCCCGCCCTCCACTTCCTCTCCTGGAACTCTTGTTCTCGGTGTTGATGCCACAAACCTGGAGGGCAAAGCACAATTATCAGCTGTGACATCATCAGCTGAGATTCTGGACGGACCTCAACTCTGATCTCAGAGAAGGAAAATTAATAGGCAAATGCTCTTCCATTCCAGGCATCTCCTTTGGTCGTGCCAGAAGTAAAAATAAAGCCAATGAAAGTCAAAGTCAGCCATGCTAATACATACAGACTGTCTTTAGAATGAGGTCTAAGAAATCAGCTGCTCTCCTTGGAATTGGGTCTAATAAAAACAAAGCTATTTGCTTTTCTCCAGTGGCTAAAGCTTCAACTCTGGAGCCTGCCTGGGTTTAAATTCCAGCTCTGTCACTTAATGTCTGTGTAATCTTGTTCAAATTACTTAACTGCTGGGTACCTTAGTTTCCCCATCTGGGGATACTAAGATGATTCCCCAATGGGGATAATACTATATAGATACCTACCCAATAGGGTTGCTAGTATTACCTGAGTTAACACATACAGTGCTAAGAACAGAGACAGAAACATTAAGTGCTAACTTTAAATTTCAACTATTATGATCATGTTAAACCATGTTTACATTTGACTCCCTTTATGCCTTTCCAGTACCCACCTGACCTCTTCCACTGACTGCTTATTTGCCACTGAAAGCTGCCCCCCAAATGGCCTTCCAATCAGATTGCCAGGATGTCTAGCCATAGTGCCATTCTAAATAATTTATGGTTTGCTGACTCCTGAAATTGGAGTATGATAGGCAGTTTGATGTTGAACGGGTGTCACACCCTAACCTTTCTAGGGAGAAGGTCAAGTGTTTTCCTTCCACCCTTTGCACAAAGCCATGTCATCCTTCAGAGAAATTCAACTATCCAGTGGTTTCTTTCGCAGGCTTGACACCATGCAGTTGCCCATCCCTCCCATACCTTTTCCCCAGTTTCTGTCAGGAAAGCCCATAAAGTTGTACATTTAATACGACACAGTTGGTAGGTGACACCTTGGAAAGGCAGGCCCTGGGAACCAGTATGTGCTCCCCTTCCTGGCAAGAGGATTCAGGAATCACGCAGTTCCATCACCCTGGGCACATAGCATTAAGAAGCCACCACTACCTAGCCATCTTCCAGGAGACGGTCTGAAGGGTATCCTCCAACACAGTAAGGCCCAGGGAGGTAGTGCCTGTCCTGGGCATCCTGCTCCCTTCTTCCCATCCCACTTGGCTCAGGTCTTAAGAGTTTGAGTCCCTTGGCTGCTGCTCTAGGCTGGAGAAGCACAAGGGACAGAACCACGGCCAATGTGCTCAGCTGTAGGGAAGGACGCCAACTATAGATCCTCTCAGTCAAGGGAAAGAGCGCGGGGCAGTAAGCTTCCTTCAAGAGAGGTTCAGCAATGTCTTGGTCAAGAGGTTCCATCAGTGAACAGCCCCCAGAAAGTGACAATGACACGCAGAACAGGGTGGAGATCAACCATGACTTTACCCTCCAAAAGTCTGTTGTTAAAAGAACAATCTCAGGCAAGAGCCACTTAATGAACTCCTCCATCCACAGATCAAACGCTTTCTCTCAGGTTCTGGTACACTCACCACCTTCCTCCTCCAAAAATCACCCCCCTGGGCAGGCCAGGGCAGGATTTCTCTCCCATTCTGTTTCTCTCCCATCGGTGGGGCCCACGCGCTTACCATTGGCGTTCTTGCCGCAGATGAGATGCTCATAGGGTTGCAGGACGCCCCAGAGTTCCGCGTCGTTGTTGATGACCATCTCCAGGGCCTCCGCAGACACCTCCCCGCCTCCAGCTCCTCCGCCATCGGGGCTCTGGCTGGCCAGCACCCTGGCCCGGATCTCCTCCACCAGGTTCTCCATGCACGCAGTGAGAGAGATCGCCGCGTACTCGTGGATGCGCACGGAAATGCGGGTGTCCACCATCCAGCGGAAAAAGCGGCCCACGGAGAAGGTGAGGCCGCAGCGCGCCGACTTGCCGCGGCGCAGCCCATCGCCCGCACTCATGCTATACAGGGACAGCGCCTTGACCGCGGCCAACGTGCAGCTCTCGGCCAGCGCCCAGCTGTGAACCAGGCGCACGGCGCTCTGCACCTCGAAGCGGGTACACTTGGCGTGCAACACGCTTAGGCGCTGCGCCTCGCGGGCCACGCGGATGAGCGCCCTTCGGAGGAGCCCCGCCAAGCGCCTCACCGCCTCCGCTGAGAAGACGGGCAACCGCCGGCCGCCGGAGCCTTTGCGAAGCACCCGGGCCACGTCTCCCTCAGTCCAGGGAAACTCCTCCAGCTCGGGGAGGCGCGGGCAGCGCGAGAAGAGGTCGGCCACTTCGGGGTCCTCGGGTAGCACCGTATTCACTGTGTCCCAGCTGTTGTGGCGGCTGTTCATGGAGCCGGAATAGCACCACCAGGCCGCCCCGCGGTGCTGCTGCGCCGAAGAGTTGAGCGCCTGCGAGTTGGACTTGGAGGACGAGAGGCTGAGCGAGCGGCACGAGTCCCCGGCCCCATACCCGGAGTCCAAGGTCAAGTCCTCCAGCGTCTTCAAAGTGGAGCTGTACGTCCCGGCCATGGGGAGCCTGCCGGGGGCGGCCTCGCCGAGTGAGGGGCGCTCACAACTCCATGCTCCCTTCCCCAAGTGGACAGAAACAAGCTCTAGGCTCTCTGGGGCGCCCTCCTTCCTTTAGATGCTGCGGGACTTGGCAGCCGCATTGCCCGCCCGACCGGCGGCCGCGGGAAGGTGGGAGATTAGTGGCGGCCCGAGGCTCACGCGCCGCGCGTCTGTGAGCAAACCTGTCACTGGAATGGCCCCCAGCCCCTGCTCCTCACCACTCCCTCTTGTCCACCTCAACTTCCCGCAAGCAGAGCGTCTGTCCTCCGCAGACAAGGAATCCCGAGAGAACAGGGCGGCGGCGGCGGCGGCAGAAGGAGGCGGCTCCCGGGGCGGCGCGAGTCCGGGACCAGCCGGCGAGAAAGCGCCGGGCAAACTTCTGCTAGGCGAGGGCCGCTCGTACAGCTGGGTACCTCGCAGCCACTGGCATGCAAATAACCCAGGGCGACTCACCAATCATCAGCCGAGACGAACAGAGGCTAAACCAATGATCTCTTAGAGGGGCGGCTCACTGTGTAGATTTCACTCCCCTGAGGGTGAATCCCCTTCGCGGCGGAGGCGGGGCTGGAGGCCGGGAGTCGGCTGCTGTGGCTGGGATAATGGTGGAGGAGGGGGGAAGAGAGAAAGAGAGCTAGAGAGCGAGCGTGCGGGAGGTGGGAGCAGAGATCCGGAAAGAAGGGGTCCTAACGTTAGTCTCGGGAGGTGACGACTTAAAGAAAAAATTCAAGGAAAAGCCACTGTGCGCCGTCCAGGAGCGTTCACAACTCTCTTTCAAGTCTACTGCAGCCGAACACCAGGGCTGGTGTTTGGATTGTGAATCAGGGGCACAAGAGAGTGGAGGAGGGGGCCAAATTCAGGCACTCCACTTCTCCCCTAGACTTTCTGCCAAGCCCCTCCTGCTTTTTGAGACGCAACTCCAGTTGCTTGTAAAGGGAAGAGGTACGCCCCGGCTTGCTCCTCCTCCCAAATCCGTCAGGATCTTTACCTTGCTATCTAGGCTCCAACGCAAACAGACTTTCCTCTTAACCTGGAACCCGATAAATGGACGGGCTGCAGGAGGCCTGTGACCCACCCACCCTCACTTGAAATCACACACCCCGTTTTCTGGGTATTACTCTGGAGAGAGGGTCCTAACTGATCAAATTCTCGAGAGCCCGTGACTTCCCTGTTACATCTGCGCCAGCAGTGCTTGCTGTCAGGCGCGAGTGTCGAGTATGTGTGTGTGTAGGGTTATAACAGGAAGAATGCGAAGTGAGAAATGTCCCTAGCACTGACCTAAGTTCTAACACCTGGCTGAATGCACCACTTCCTAACGGTGCGTCCAAGGACGTGCCATATGTTCCCTCAGGACTTGGTTTCTTTCTTCCAGGAAAAATGAGTGCTGACCCCCAAGCATCGCTGTTGTTAACCTGCCTCAAGGCGTGTGTCAGTCAGAGTGCTGTTCGTTTTAGCAGACTGACGCCCAGTCCACTCCGTCCTGCTGCTGTTCTGTAACTATTCATACACACATGCACGAACGTGCCTATGCCCCCTTCAATAGAACTACAAAACGAAGAAAGAGATTGTGCACGCGTTTCCTTCAAGGCAGCCTTCATGTCCCTGAAAGGCTCCTTTGTGCTGTATCTTACACAGTTCTGACCTTGGGCCGGGAGTTGGATACGAACAAGAAATGTCTGGTTTGTGTCCTTCCTTCTTAAATTAATGAACCTTTCCCGGTAAAACTCCTTTTTCTTTGCCAGTTCTAGCTTAATTTTGCCTCTCTGCGGGCCTTTATTTATGCAATATCGCCGCCTCGTGATTAGAACTGGGAACAGAGTCAAGGATGGAAGTGATGATATAAAAGAGAAGTGGCGGAGACCAAATTAACAGGACACAAGCTATGACTATATCTTACAGAATTGAGACAAGAAGTCAAAGTACGTAATGAGGTTCAACTTGTCAAAAGTATGATAACAAATTTGATGCAATTTAAAACTTATCAGGGGAAATATCATATTAAGGCAAATGTTGCCCTCTAATGGATGTTTAGAGGAAATAAATTCTCTCCAAGTTTTTGTTCTATTTTTTTTTTCTTTTTGTTGTGCTGGACCTTGAAAAATAACAAAAAGTACTTAACTAGAAATTTATGACAGAGAGCTTACTGAATGGAAAGGTTATGTGGGAAACTACCTTGAGTTTTTCTTTGGTGAAAATAGCAGATGTGATTTATCTTCATATATTCAAGCTACTGGACAACTTAAAGTGTAGTGATAATCAAACATGCCAGCAGCCAAATTTGGAATCTCGTGCCTGTTAAAATGCACCACAAGGATTTGTTTAGAAAATTTCAGCTGTGGGAAATGCTACTGGACAAACAACTGAGTTTCATTAATAAATTACAAAGAAAGAAGGAAATGGAGAGGAAACCTGTACACTAAGAGAGACGTAAAAGACATTTCAACCAATTACAACGCGTGGAATTTATTTGGAATTTGACTTGTATTAAAAAATCAATAAACATTTGACCTCATGAAACAAGTGGAAGTAGGGAACACTGCCTGGATATTTGCTATTATGAAATCATGGTTGCTTTTTTTGATGTGGTAATAGTAGTGAGGTTATGTTTGTTAAATGTTCTTATCTTTGAGGGCGCATCATGAAATGGGTGTTTTGTATAGTTTTCTCCATTAGAAAAAGGAGAAAAACTCCTTCTGAAAAAGAGCTGGTAAAGTGGCTAGAAAGTTTGAAAGGTGATTAAGGCAATGAATCTCTTGTCTTTCACATATTCCCCAGAGTCCTCCATAGCTCACCCGAGGACTGGAGGCACAAAGGAAGCCCAGAGTGTCGTGTAATGGCAGAGAAAGGAAAGGATGAGAGCGAGGTAGTGGTAGTGGACAGGACACCCTGAGTCATCTTAGAAATGAACCAACTGGTTGATCACACTTAATCTTTTGGGAAGTTGGCAAGCGGGTGAAGTAAAAAACTGGATCAAGGGAAAAAAGGACATGATTTCCTATACATATGTGCGTGTTTAACTAAGGCAATCTGGTAGTAATGTGTTTAATCTTAGGAATGCAAATTTCATTTAAAGGAAGTATCATCACAATTCAGGCCTGGCCCAAACAGAATCTTTGAAGAAAAACAACTGTCATGTAACTGGAAAAATTAAAAAGGACATGATGAAACCACAGCAAATATTGGGAGGATTCCCAGATGAGTGAGCCATTCAAAAACAGATCTGGCATTGCCCATGCAAAAATTATATAAGAGAGGAAGCTCGGAATAAAATTTAGAAATGTTGCCTTGGGCACAACCTCATATTTATTTCTGGAGATTAAGGGATAAAATTCCCTAGGATTTATCTTAAAAGCAAAGGGGTTATAATCCCAATTATTTAAGTACAGACAGAACACTGTTGTAAGAAAGGTAGATTATGGCCTTGACTTTGGAGAGTGGCCAAGCTTTAATTTAGTTCGTGGATCATTTTTGGTACATTCTCTCAACGACATTTATTGAACACCTGCTGGGTGTGAAACTGTGCTAGATACCACAGAGGTGCATTAGACAAAGTCCTTGCCATAAAAAAATGCAAGGCCAACATGTAGAGACAGGCACAGGAGACTAGCTATTTTGCAAAACATGCTTTGCAGAGCTGCTCAAAAACCACAGACTGAGGGCCATTCACAGTTCCTTGACTCACCACACAGGTTGGTGAGTTTAGAGAAAGAAAGGTACAGAGGAAGGAAATACTACTGTGAAATGCAAAGAGAGCTGAAAAAGGTGTGGTAGCTACACCAGTGTGCTGTGGTTAGCAGAACACTCAGTTGTTGAAAAATGAACTGATGGTCTGAAAACCCGTGATGTCATCTTTTCATTTTATGCAACCCAGGTCAGCTCGTTCCAGACATGGGTATTGTTTTCTGAAACTTACCACTAAAAAGGCACACAGATCACTTGAAACAGAGAGCACTGAGATGACTAAGGGGAAAAAAACTACATTTCCCCAGAGCACGTTCTACAGAATACTGAGTCTCATGAGATGGTCTGTGAAGAAAAGATTTGGTGGTTAAATTGGGGAAATTCTGCATTCTGTTTTTCCCCGTGTTATATTCATGATGAACAATATTTTATTTAAGACTTAAAAAAATCCAGTATATCCCAGGCTTACCTGGACAGGGAATACTCCCCACACCCTATAAAGTAATTGGAACTTTTTATTGACCTTGAAGCAGAAAAGACAACGGCCATCTTTTGTATGTCTCTTCAGTCGGTGGCAGTAGGGCAGGACCCTTGGGAGAAATCCCGATAAATCCCAGAGCAGGGCAAGGTTCACCATCTGACCCCTTCACAAAGCAGGAAGAGGGAGGGGCAGTGGTTGGTTCTCTCTAAGGGGGAGAGAGAGAGAGTCGGCATCACAGATTTATTAGTTGGTGTTATAGATGAAGTCATCAGGAGCTGGGGGTTAAGGGCAAGAATTTTAAGGTATGAGCTGGAACTTTAAACTACAGAGCTGAATTAAAAGGACAAACCAGAAAACCCAGGGACTGTTGCCAAATCCCTACATCTGGGCGTTCTACGTACCAACTATCAGTTAGCTTCAACTGTGCGCCTCTTTCCCGCTAGAGACTTTCTAAGGTTAAGTATGACATTCAACTCGGCAATGTTTACCAAATGTGCATCTCTTAAGACTCACCTAACATTCTTGTCCCACATCTAAAGGACCAGCCTCTTTTTCTGGAGATCCTCATTCAGTAAGCCCGGGGTGTGACCTAGGTAAAACATATTTTAAAACAAATATTCCCACATGATTCTTTCAGGCAAGTTTAGGAACTAAGGCATTTATTTGCCTCTTAAACCTGAAAGTGCCTTAGGACAAGTTTAAAATACTAATTCTTGACCCCCTACCTGTAGAGATCCTAATTCAGTAGTACTAGAGCCTAGGAATCTTCATTTTCAACCAGCCGGTGTCAGATGATTCAACTGCATGGAGTCCGGCAAACTTGCTCTATAATTTGCCAGTTCAGGAAGTTCCGGTGTTCCCAGCAGGTGGCGCTCTCGTTCGCTTTGCTAAAACGCACCAAAAAAGGCCAATTCCTTTGTTCATGAGCTGGATTTTTGGAAAAATTTTAAATCTCCTAGGTGGAAAGATCTAGGATCAAATGGCTATGACTCTTGATAAGTTCCTTCCAAAATTCGAAGATGTCTCTGTGTGTCCTCAAGCAAGAATGCTCAGTATTAGGAATGACTGTAGGCAGCCCCATGCATAGGGATGGCTGAATCGTAGATGGGACCAGAGAAAGAAAATGGTCCTCAGAGTTCAGACAGTGGTCTCTTCAGCTTTCTAAATGCTGAGTTAGTTTGAAGACAATTAAGGCCACAAACATGGTGAGAATGTGTCTTAATTTAGCACTGACTGGTTAGAAATTGAACCCTATTTTACACGCTAAATCGGAGTAAGAAATCCACTTGGAATTGAAGAGGTTAGTGGGCATTAGGGGTGACCCCTATACTGCAGATAAACACTGGAGTAGAGCAAGTTTCTTGGCTTAATTTGGTCAGCAACCAGGATCAGACACCTGTAGAAACTAAGATGTGTTGACTTCTAGTTGAATGGTCTTAGTTTTACTATGTTTTTATTATTTAATAATAAAATTTTACTGAAAATTCCAAACATACACAAAAATAGAATTTTGTAATGAACCACCATGTACCTTCTATTCAGCTTTAATGATCACACTGTCACCTGCTTCCCCATCTCCAGGATTTTAAAAAGCAAATCTCAGACACCATAACACTGAGCAATGTCCAGTGTGTTTGCCTACCGGGCTGACTCAGTGGTTTGGGCAGTCTTAACAGGACCATCTTTAACTTTAGTTCTGCTAGTTTTACATTAAGAAAATATGCCCTAGGGTAAAAAATATCACCCCTGATAACAAGAAAACATGTAAATGTGGGCTCTGCTCTAGATTATGGGGCTCGGGTATATTTAACTAGGTTTACTAGGTTTCCTCTCCTCGGCAAAAATTACCCTGTTCTCGGTATAGACAATTACTATTAATCTGTTTTCTCAGTTTCTGAATTGATGCCAACACACTCCCAGCTTTTATTGAGGGGTGGTCCAAAGGTCATTCATGGGCTGTAATTCTCTAATAATTATTTTTCCTGCATGTGGTTTGTGGTTTTTAAATCATCACCATCCCCCAAGTTAGAAAAGGGGTGCTTTTAAAGTTTACATTAGGCATCTAGGATAGCAGCTTTATCTTGGGTATTTACATATTTTTCCTGGTTTACGATTTGTATTTGGAAAAAATAAAATGAAAATAAGTTACAATCATAACCCACCCCTTAACAAGGTGTATAAAGTAGGAAGTGAAAGTTCTTTGTTTATTCCTTCAGACTCCTGTCCCTGAACAGTTAGGCCTTCCAGAATTTTTCCTGAAGCTTAACCGATACACTTCTCTTTCTACACAAACTCAGACACGCACGCGCGCGCACACACACACACACACACACACACTCCATTTTTTCTTCACAGATATGGGCTTGTGTAATACACGTGTTTTGAAAGACACCACGTGAAAAAATATCATGGACATCTTTCCAAGTCAGTAATAAGTTTTACTGTGTGCACAGTAATTTATTTTTAGTGACATTGAATGGTATACCATAATTTCTCCAGATAGCCCTTCATCAAGGAGCTTGTCTTCCTTTCTCTCTTCCTTTCTTCCTCTTTCTCCATTCTTTCCTCCCTTCCTTCTTTCCTTCTGCATTTCTGTATTTATCTTTCTGTCCAATACTGTGATAAACCTTCTTGTGCATGAATCTTTTTCTACCCATGCAATTATTTGTATATAATAGATTCCTAGAAATGGAATTAGGTCACAGGGTATGCACTTAAATTTTTAAGAATAAATATCACCAAATCCTCCCCTCGCCAAGTTAATCAGTTTATGTGCTGCCTTCTCACATCCTAGTTATCTCCTAAGGTTCAACGGAGTTTCTGCTCCCCTGGCTTCTCTTTGAAACCTTCCTTGGTAGTCTAGCGCTTTTCAATTTGCAACTTCCTCTCCACCTAGTGCTCTTGTCTGTTTCATACATGACTATTATTTAAAACAATGTACTTTGTTAGACATATCTAATGAACACATTTTATGCCCTCATCCCAAGGCCCGCCTTCTACTTTCTCTGCCAAACATCCGATTGGCCGTTTCTCCAGAGGTACCCGGCTCCTTTCCATGGGGCCTCCCACGGTCATCCTTCTCAATGAACCTTCCGCTGTAGCCCTCCCAGACCCCACCCCGCCTCTTGGTCCCACTTCTGCTGTATCCACTCCTTGATATAGCACAGTGTAACTGCTGTTCAACTGCCTGATGTTTTCTATTTTACTGTAAGCGCCTTGAAGGCAGAGATTTTATTTCATTTAACTGTATATCCCCAGTTCCTACCCATCACAGGACCAAGATTTTTGTTGAGTGGATGAATGAATGACATTTACCATGTAACCTAATGATGTGATTGAATTGTTTCATGGGCATATATATGTTTTCTTGTCAACTATGTTGCCTGTTTTCTTTTTAAGATAGGAACCCTGTTTTATATCTCTTGCTCTGCACCATTTTCCATCTAGCAGGGGTGTCCAAACTTTTGGTGTCTCTGGGTCACACTGGAAGAAGAAGAGTTGTCTTGAGCCACCCATTAAATACACAAACACTAATGAAAACTGATGAGCACACAAAAGATTTTCAGTAAATTTATGATTTTCTGTTGGGCCACATTGATAGCCATCCTGGGCCTGATATGGCCCGTAGGCTGTGGGTTGGACACCCTTGCTAGAGCCTAGCACAGTGTAAATGCAGAATGGGGACTCAATTAGTATTTGTTTCATTAAATGCAGCCGAGTGACACTGAATTAGGCAGTATTCATTGCTCAGATCCAGAAACCTCTATCTCCTTGTACGGCTATACACATTTTGTTAGTTAAGATCCTACAGCAAAGGATCTGTAAATTCACAATGCTACAATTTAGGGTATTTAGAACACCTTCTCTTTGAATGACTGAGGCTTAAGTAGATCAAGTAACTAGAGAGAAACCAGACTGCAACAAACTATAGCATTTAGGCCGGCAACAAGGAAAAGTCACCCCAAACACAGTCCACAATTGAAAAAGAACTAATGACATAGCTCTTCCCATCACCTCACAATCTCCCTACAGAAACTGTATTTCCCAGGGAGTGGAGGAAATATAATCAATACTCCTAGTTCTTGCTTATTGTCAATGTGACATTATATGAAGTGATGACTCAGACTGTGGCATCTTAATGATACGAGTAAATGCCATTTGCCTCATCTGCTCATTAATGAGTCCGGCGTTACAACCTGCTTTCTGAAATTCTTCAGGAGCAATTAATATATAATGCTGATTAGGCCACTCTGTCTTTGCTGTCATTTTTAAAAGGATTTTATTTTTTGAGCAGTTTTAGGTTCGCAGCAAAGTTGAGAGAAGGCACAGAGAGTTCCCATAACGTCCTGTCCCCACACAAGCGAGGCTTCCCAGGTTGTCGGTGCCACCCCCCCCGCCCAGGTGGCACGTTTGTTACAACTGACAAACCTACACTGGCAGGTCCTTGTCGCCCAGGGTCTGTGGTTTCTTAGAGTCACTCTTGGTGTTGAGCGTTTTATGGGTCTGGACACATGTGGAATGTCACAGGTTTACCATGATAGTATCATACAAAATAGCTTCATTGCCCTAAAAACTCTGCATTCCACCTGTTCACCCCTCTCTCCTCTCAAGCCCTGGCAGCCACTGATCTTTTTATTGTCGTCAAAATGTTGCCTTATTCAGAATGCACTACAGGTGGAATTCATCTGTCACGTAGTTGGAATTCACTTTTCCAAGTGTTGAAGAGAGGAATAAAATTGGCGCTTGCTCCGACTTAGTCTGGAGCTGGTAACTGAAGGTTATCTAGTGGGACTCTTGGAGTATCATCCTGGGGGCCATGCCCTTAGTTATCTGTACTCTGACACCCGGTTGTTTCTGGTATTCGATAACTGGGGTGCCCCGGAGAGCAGGAGCTGTGTTGGAATCGACGCACCGTCATGCCCACACAGCACCTGCCACACAGGCTCTGGCTGGTTGCTTGCCATTGAAGGGATTCCCCACCTTGTTATCCTGCTTCTCATTTTCTTGAATAAGAATATAATCTTCTGAGAACAAACACCTCTTTATTTGATCATTTTGGAGTGGTCTAAGATCACGTACAACTTTGCAGAAGGAAATATACCCATGGTTTTGGCTAGCCACAGCTAAATGTGGCTCAAGAAGAACCTTGCCAAGAGTGTGCTAATATAATTTGGGATGCAAATAGCAGTATCAGAAACAATATGCAAAAATGAACAAACAGACAAAAAAACAAGTGAGGAGGTGTTCTACAAGTCATTCCCGGCAGCCTGTCGACCAGCTTTAAGAAGACATTGCATTTCAGAGCTAATCATCATCTCAAGGTGGCACCTCCAGCTTGCTGCAGGGATAAAAGCCACTGAACTTGGTTCATGCCCCTTTGATCAAGTTTAATCTAAAGCAGCTAGTACTGAAACCCAAGAGCACAAAAAGCAACTGAGCTGGGAGATACCTATTAGCCGTTGTTTCTGAATCTGACTGCTGGTGAAGCGTTCCATACGGTACTTGATATCACATCTTGGAACGTGTGGTAGGAAATGAGAATGAGCACAGATATTCAGCAACAAAAATCCATTGCGGTATTGTTAGTAATTGTAAAAAGATAGAAACAATGTAAATGTTTAACAATGGCAGATTGCTAAAATGAACAATAGAATATCCGTGTAGTAGGATGTAACTATTTTAAATGATGTGGTAAAAATTTATCTTTTATCTTGAAATATGTTTGTGATATAGTATATAAAAACAGGTTATAAAATATGTGTATTGTCACCCCATTTTTGTTATAAAAATAGAAAACTTAAAATACTAAAGAGCTGCCCTGGCTCGTGTGGCTCAGTGGATTGAGTGCTGCCTGCGAAATGAAAGGTCGCCAGTTCGATTCCCAGTCAGGACACAGGCCTGGGTTGCAGGCCTAGTCTCCAGTTGGGGGTGCGTGAGAGGGAACCACACATCAATGTTGCTCTCCCTCTCTTTTGCCCTCCTTTCCCCTCTCTCTAAAAATAAATAAAATCTTTACAAAAAACACTGAAGTGCTAATGGGCTCAAGGTAGATGAAATGGATGGGATTACAGTTTACAAGCATCTTTTAAAAATTTTGTCTGCATTTTCTGATCTTCCTAAAATAACTATGTAAGTATGTATTGATTTGTTACAATAAAAGCAATAGATTTTGAAAATAAAAATGCAGGGCCTGGCTCTTTAAGTATCATGGAAAGAAATGAATGAACCAGAGGTTGTGTAATATCCAATGTTTCCCCACATAGCAATTTGTGCTATTATGAGATGTGATAAAAATGTTTTAATAGCATATTTCACATCACACTTTGATTTATCTGTTTACCATCTGCCTCCCCTTCAGCCGAAGCTCCTCCAGGGCTGGGATTATTATCATGCTTCTTTATACCCCTAGCACACAGGTCCAGAATCTGGTAGGTGAGGAGTAAATGTTGAATAATTAAGTAAACACCACACTGAGGTGTTGAAAGATTTCAATTTTAGTTTCAAGGTGTGCTGCTCGCAATCACATCATCCATCTTTCTCCAACAAGAAAGTAATCAATGTACTTATTTGCATGAAAACAAACTTTGACTTGAAAAAAGCGGTGGTTCCTCAAACCTAGACAATGATCGAAAATGTCCAGGAGTTCCACCCGCAAACACCACAACTGCATCTGACTCAAAGTATCTCCAGCTATAAATTAAACCACAGCAAAAATCAAACCCACGAAGGGAGTTCTGGAGGCAAAATTAAAACAAAAGGCCAGGGACCAAGAGCTGAAGGCACAAAATCCCTGGAAACATCAAAGATGTCATCAAACTTGGGGATCTTAGAATGTATTGAAGGAAAACTGCAAACAAACAAATAATAATATTCAGTGTTTTTAAGAGGATAAGAAAATGAATGTATATTTGAATGCATTCTTTTTCTAGAGACCAGTGGGAGCAAACTCATCAAAAGCCTTAAAGTTAAGCATAACTTTTGACCTAGTAATTTTACTTCTGAGGATTTATCCTAAGAAAATTATTATGTATATGCACAAGAAATGAACTCTAAGGATGTTCATCACAGTGTCATCTATAACAAGAAAAACAAACAAACAACACACTAAAAGCAGAAACAATATGTCCAACAGCAGGGAATTGGCGCGGGTGATTATGGAATACCCACTTAGCAGAATATCTATACTGAAGATACTGTAGAAATATATTTTTAGATACAGAAAGATGCTCTCAATATGTTGTTACATTTTTTAAAAAGCATAATACAGAGCAGACTGCAGAGTACACATAGTTTTTGTAAATGAGAATATATAGATGGGTCAAGTGTAATTAGTAGTGGTTTTCTCTGGAGGAAGGAGATTATGGATTGTTATAAGTTCCTCTTGTGCCTTTATCTCTTCTGAGTTCTTCGTAATGAGCCTGTGTTGCTCATATAATAAGAAAAGAAGTTGTGGTGGAGGGAGGAGAGAGATGGATGGAGGGGGAAAAGGGTATAAGGGAGTTAAATGGTAATGGAAAAATGCAATAAAAATAAACTATTAAAAAAAGAAAAAAGGAAGACTTTTGCAAAACAACACACTAAAGTGTAATACTGATAGAGTCAGAGGAGAAAGGCCTTTTTGTGAAGCCAGGTTTATGTTTGTGAAGCCACTTACTACACACCATGCACAATAGCAACTAAGCTACATGTATTGACTTGTTTAATCCTCATTACGACCTTATGATTAAGTCAGTAGAGCCAGGATGGGGACCCTGGGACTTTAGCTCCAGAGTCTTCACTCCTAACAAGTACCCTACTTTTAGGGGACAAAGCTGGTCTGTGTCTCCCTGTCACCACATCTTCATGATGCCCATTTTCCATGGCTCATTGTTTCTAGGCAGGTTTCAGCAGCGCAGTATGTGAGTCTTCATGGCACACACTACAGAGAATCCTGAAGGGCAGCTTCTGGAGTTGACTGTGAGAGTGACCTTAGGCAACGTGCAGTGGGTGAAATTTATCTCTCAGCGCCTCCTGCCCTACCTGCACCTCCTGCTAAATTGAGTGCCTTCACTTAATTATGGCCACTGAAGGCCAACTCTCAGCCTCTGGAGTTTTCCTGACAGATTTCTCCTGTGTTAGAGCCTCATTACCCTATTCTTTGAGCTCTTGGTTTCACACTTGGCAACTGCTAGCAACTCTTCAGAAATACGTTAATGCTAATGTGATAAAGGACATAAGTCTGATGATGACATATCAGCCTTCCAGGTAACACATACATATAAATAGAGGCCCTCTAGAAATTATTCCTAAAGTCAAAGGATTCCCTGTTCTCATGGCAGATATTTTGGATATTGTAGAGAAAATGCTTTAGACATTCATTGCCCATCAGGCTGAGCTAACAGCTGTTTTGCATCCCCTTACCCCTGCTAAGTTCCCTATAAAGGCTACAAAAGCTAAATATCGTGTTCCCACCTTCCTTGCAGCTAGGGGTGGCCATGCATGACCTTTTTAAAAGGTCTTATACCTTTGAAAAATAATTTATTTCTAGGTATTTAATATTATTGATGCTATTATTTGTAGTATCATTTTTCTAATTGTTTGTTTTGGGTATAGAAATGCTATTAATTTCTTACTAACCAAATAATGTATAGGCACGTTCTTTTGGATTATTTATTACATTATTATATAATTTACAAGTGACATTTTCTCTCTTTTCCAACTGCTGTATCTTTTATTTCTTTTTCTTGCTTTATTGAACCATTTAGCGCCTCTGGTATACCCAACAATGCTAAGTAGAGGTTGGGATAGAAGCCCTGTTGTTCAAGTTTCCAGTCTCCAATGGAAGGATTTCCATGATTTGCTCTGTTTTTTTTTTATTTGCCATTTCTTTGTTTTTCAATACACTTTATCAAATTAAGAAAGATTACTTCTATTCCTAGTTTACAAGTTTTTTAAATTACCAGTGGATATTGAATTGTATCAAGTCCTTTTCTTGCATCTGTTGAAATGATTATGTGCTTTTCCTTCCTTTAATTTATTCATATGCAACCCTCAGAACATGAGTTGGGGAGTTGTTAAGTCCATTTTTGAATACAAATATCTGGCCACATGTGTCTTGGGTATATCAGTTCAAACTGCTTTGATAGCAAAAATACTATAAGCCAAATGCGGAACTTACTTTCTTGTTTAACCTTGTGTTAGAAGGACTGTTTCTCTGCATCACCATGTTCTTCTTTTCTGCCCCCCCCACCCCCCAGTCTGTGGTAAGATGACTAACGAAAGCCATGGTGCACCTACTTAAAGTTCCAAGTTCAACAGAATAAAGTTAGGCTTCTTTTCCTCAGTTTTCTCAGTAAAACTGTCATTATATCCCACTGGCTGTGGCTGGTTCACATTCCCCTCCCTAAAGCCATCACTATGCCAGTGAAACACAATGACCTGCTTGATCAGACTTCAGTCCCATGTGCAGTCACTGGGGGTGGCATCGCTCATCCTGCAGCAGGTGCAGGGGGCAGGGGCAGAAAGTGGGTGATTCCAGAATTAGTGTAGGAGGATGTCTCCTACGCTACTACACTGACCCAGCTCTTCCCTGCTGCCAGTAGTACCCCTGCTACAGCTATTACAGGCCAGTCTTAATTCGCTGATTTTATTAGGCGTGTTTCGCTTATATAATTCATTTTGGTTTGTTAAGTGCTAGGCATTGTGCTTTAGATGAATTATTCTTATAATTCTTACAACTACCTTAATACGAATGTAAAAATGTTACACATATTAATAAAATAAGGCCCAAACGACACAGATGAAGGGACAGAACTGGGACTGAAACTCACATCTATTTATCTCCAGGGTCTGGATTTTTTACTTTACCCAAATGAGGCTTCTCTAATCTTCTAGCCCTGAAATACAAGGGCATTGGCATTTAAGCCCCTTTCTCTCATTCCAGAACAGAACTTTTGAAATATTATACCTGAATAATGTTTTGTGTTTTAATGTACCCCAGAGGGACATGCAAGTAGAAGGATCTACAATCTGTCACCTAGGATGTGTGCCAATGGGAAAGGTAAATAAAACGAGGATCAGCACCAGCCCATCCTGTTGCCCAGCCTTCATGAGTGACATGGGGCTACTTCTGAACTCAGTTTCCTGTGAATCAGCCACCTAATCCCTGAGCTTCACGTTAAGGAAGTTGGTGCACGAAGTGGTTTGGTAACAGAGCGTAAGGAAGGCAAAACCCCCGGGGCCATAGAAAAGGTCCTGTCTTCACTCCCACCACGTGGCTGCTTTAAGGGCTAGATCGTGCAGCATCTCCTGCCAGGCGGAGCCCCACTGATCTTGAATCTAGAAGGATGTGCACCTGAAAACCTTCCCTATCTGAGGACTTTCTCATTTCAAGGCAATACACCCCTCCTTTCCGCTTAAGTGAGGCTTCACTGATCCGATTCCCTCTGAACCTTCACTGCACCATTCTCAGCAGTAAACATGCGATCTGATTTCCGTCTCCTCTTCTACTCTGTGACACGCGTCTGTTCTCCTGGTGGTAGCAGATGATGCCATCAGCAGCAGCACTTTAAGAATGATATAATGACGTTTGTAGACGCCGTAGGAGGAGTGTGTGGAAGGCCTGGCAGTCTTGTTAATTTAGAGATGAGTCACAGAGTGGTTTAAAGGTTTCCCCAGGTCACACAGCTTGTCAGAGTCCAGAATGGAGATTAAAATCCGGGGTGGGTCTGTCTCGTGGGCCAACACTCTTTACACTTCAGGTTGCCCCTAATCAACCTGGTTCGTCTTGGCCTCTAACAGCTACTGAATTCAGTCAATAAGAAAGAAACGCTGATGTTGTGAGAAGCAAGTATGTTCCGGATTTGACTGGTCAGGACTTCCTGACCTTGTGAAGAAAAGAATTTTTGGCCCTGCGGTGCTCCGTGTACACAGAGGATGACTGCGATTTTGTAATCTTGCTGTAACCCTTCATGTTGGAAGTTCAAGTACAGAAGCACTGCAGTGTGTTTGCTAACCTCTCTAGTTTTTGTCACTCGATCAGCTGGAAGACTAAAGTAAGGTGCAACGCCCTCAACATTTTAGATATTAAATTTGATTGAATATGCAATAGTTCCTCTTATACTCCAACACATAAAGTAAGTTGTCGTTAATGTGTTACTTGCCTTTGTTTGCAGGTTCTTTAATGTGTTTACAAATTTTCCAGGGGATGAAGCCATCTTTTTATGGAGTACAGTCTTATCATATCTTGATACCTTCCAAACGTTTAAATGTAACCCAGATGTTGTCTCCAGCCTCCCACTGCACATCCTCGCCAGGCCTTCTGCACATGCTCAGTGAATTTCCTCCTGGCCAGTTCCAGCTCCCACAGGACTCCTGGGCCTCCTTGAGGCATGTCTCCTTTGTAGGGACCTGCCCCTAAAATTTGCAGGGCCCAGAGCAGGTCAGGAATAAGAAGGGAGGCTCACATAACAATTGTCTACATATTTAACAAACTATGAAATAAGGTTTGTACTGTCCTTTTACCTTGACAAATATGCCTTCATAAAAACCTAGAAGCCCAAGTTGAAATATACAATTCTTGGACTTCTTATTCCCCACCAGAATGCAGGGGTGTAGGGAGGGCTGGACCCTGCCCACTAACACCCCTCCCCTTTCCAGTCCACCCTCTTCTTTTCTCCCTGTGCCCCCACTTTCACCATCTCACAATGCAATCACAGACATCCCAGCATGTCTAAGCTCTAGACATTCACCCTCAAATAACCACCCCTTGGGGCAAACTATAATCTTAGCGGTATGTACACCACCAATGTGAGCTGTAACGTTGGTCCATCTGGAGGATGGACCCAGGGACACCTTCAAAAATAATTCCTTTTGCTTTACTATGCAGAGCTCCCTCTACTGTCCCCAGACTCCACACCAGGCTCCCACCCCCACTGCTTAGTTGAGCACTCACGGATGTCTCCGTTAGGCCCTAGGCTGGGCTCTCTGCCCATCACTGTCTGCAGGGGGGAGGGTGTGGTATGGAGGCATGTTGCTCATATTAGAATTCATTGATAGAGACTATACTTCCCCAACTCATATAGAAGACCCCCCCACCCCAAAACAGGACAGTTAGTTAAACTTTCAAGTAATTGTTTTCCTCTCCACTAGGTGAAACTGAGCAGACACCTCATTTCATTAACCATCTTTGCAGCTTGCAAGTTTTTTTTCCTCTTACAATCATTCATCACTTAGGATGCACCTAATTGCTAAAGCCTCATCTTTGTACTGGCTGTATGTCTACCTTTTTAATCTGAAACATGTCTATGTGTTCCATATATAGCCCTTAATTTTTCCCTTTCCCCCAGTCTTGTTGAGATATAATTGATATGCAGCACTGTATAAGTTTAAGGTGTACAGCATCTCAACTTACCTATATTGTGAAATGATTGCTGCAGGGCCAGCCCTTCATTGCAATTGCATTTCTAGACGTACTATTTTAAAATGCCGTTGGTGTAAGTGGCTTCTCCGCACACTTGGGAACCACATGATTCCCAGCCTTCAGGATGTTAAAGAGGCGCAGAAGGAACCTGCGGAAGAGGTGCTGCTGTCTGTTTGCCCGTGGAATGCTCGGCGTCAGCCGGCGTTGTTGCTGGGCCCTACGGGAAAGACTTCCTAGGGGACAGAGCGTTTAGGGGCATGCTTTGTTCTTTATAAAACCATCCCTTGCTATCCGAATGAGTTTGGCTCTTGGGTTCAGACAACCCAGGCTGGGTGAGTTGGAGAGTTTGGAGAGTGAGTTTGGGTAACAAGGGGAACCTGTGTTATTGCTGCTCTGAAATCAGAAGCTCTGTGAGAGTGAACTGTGAGTTTAACCATTAAAGTCTGTACAATGCCTAAGCCATTTGGCCCTCCAAACTCAATGCTGTTTTAACTCCTGAGGGCAGCGTTCTAGTTGGCATCTTACCCCTGTGCCCTGGTTAAATCCCGTTAGAATTTCCTACTTTAAATTAAGCAATTGGGAAAGGGGTGGTGACTAGAGCAGAGGGATCATGCAATGCTCTGGAGGAGAGGCACTTTATTTTAAATGATTTTGCAAGTGGAAAGGACTTTGAGTAGTAATTAAACAATGATTGTTTTATTAAGCGTTGAGAGATTTTCTGGGAGACAGCTATGCTTTGTAGAGGACTCAATTTATTTGTAGACAATCCCTTCCTGTGACTGAAAATGATGATAGCTGATAATAATAATAATAATAATAATAGTTATTAAGCACTTTTAAAACCATACTTTAATAAATATCATTTTATATCATCTTAGTGCTATCCAACAGACATTTCTGCAATGATGGCATTTTTCTCTTCTACTTTGTACAGTATGGTGGTCACTAACTACATAGGGAGCATGGAAAATTTGAATATCAAATAAAAATCAGGACACTTCTACCAACAGATGAACTGAACACTTGGGCAAAAATAGTGACTGTCTCCTGTGAAATTCTTTCTACGAGATAGATATAATAAAAGCTATTTTGAGTCACTGCCTACTGATTTAAAAAGCTTAGTAAAATTGCATGAGAAGGAAGCACACAAACTTTAATGAGGTATGCAATTTCATACAATTTGTAAGCATTCCTTCCAATTGTCCCTGCGATTTTCTGCCCGCTCGGATCTTTGTGCACAGCAACTGTGTGATGTAGTTTTTAGTGCAGTGGCCCATCGGGGCAATGGATCATCTTGACTTCAGTTCACTTGGCTACTTCACGCCAGGCGATGGCCCAGCACTCGTGTCTGTGTTTAAACTGAACTTCCTTTGTGTGCGGCATCTGGACATCGGTTGGCCTTCACCTCGCGGGTATGAGAGAGGTAAAGGTGTTAAGTCTACCTAGTCTCTCCTCATTAATCTGTCACTCAGTTACTTCTCTGTATTATTATGATGCATTCACAATGTCAAGCCAAAGTCTCTGTTTAGTGGGGTCATCAAGGGTGAATTGGAAGGTTTTGGTGTCACCATAATCTCTTCTTGTCCCAGCCACCCAAAGTTAACATACAAATTATGTTAAAACTGTATTTGTCTTGTCATGAAACTTCGAGACAATTCTAACTGCTCCTCATTCCAACCCACCAAAGCAATTAAATAGAATTTCCAGGGCTGCCACTGTCTTGATATATTGAATATTGAATAACTTAATATTCTAACTATCTTTCAGTTTTGCAAAACAGAGGTGTGGTATTATAATTGACCAAGAAAAAAAATTCTAGGTACAAATGTGGGAGGGTTGCTATCATTTGACATGAGTTCATGCCAAACCAAACAAGTTTGCCCGCACGTTCAAGTTTAAACCCATTGGAGGGGACCAAGACTGTAATCAGGAACACAGATGCCTGCACTGAATTGTCATTATATTACTTAGTTATCCCAAATGTGCTTTTATTAATTTTTAAATATGATCTTGAAAATAAAAATACAAAATTTCAAAGTTCTCAAAGGGTATGTTTAGGCCTCTT
This sequence comes from Tonatia bakeri, assembly GCA_004024845.1. Classification (NCBI taxonomy): domain Eukaryota; kingdom Metazoa; phylum Chordata; class Mammalia; order Chiroptera; family Phyllostomidae; genus Tonatia; species Tonatia bakeri. Next base: position 46,313 of record PVIA01004109.1, read on the forward strand.
AATATAGGTCCACAGACCCTCATGGTCTATTTGAGAATCACAGAAATTATAGGGCATAGATTTATACTCACCTATTTAGTAAATGCTTTCGCTTTTACTGCAGGGCCTTGGGCAAAATGACCTAACCTCTATGAGGCAGATTCTGAATTTTGAAATTGGGATTAATATCTCATGGGGTTCAACATTGAGAATTCAACATTGCATTGTATATACCATGCCTGGTACCACCAACAGAGTAGCAATACCTAGACAGGGCAAAGCATATAGGATTATAATCGGGAGGCTATAAGCCAGATCAGGCCTTGCCTTTCTGCTCACATGACCTTGGGCAAGAGGCCAATTTGAACTTTGATTTTTCTCATCTATGATATAGGAATGGCATCAGTATCCTCCCCAACTGGACTGAGGGAGCTTGTGGAGGGAACTTCAGTGCTGTGTGTGGTAGATTTCTTTACTTCCTTCTTATCCCCCCACTTCTCTCTCTATTTGACCACCCAAGCCTCTCCTACTCCCACAAAATGCACATTCTGGGAGTTGCCTAAATACCTTATAAGTGTTCAATGCTTTGTATTGATAGCACTTTTCCTGGGTCTTCTTTTTAAAAAGAAACTGTTTTAATACAACTAGAACATTGACTACTTAACAATTTTGTTATGACTTCAACTGCATTACCTGGTACCCTAAGCTAAAGGATGTTCAACCCACTGGATGCCTGAAAGAAGAAGAAAGAAACAGGAAAGTTTAACCTATCTTCCTGCTCCTAAATGTATTTCACAACTTTGCCTCAGTCTTGCGCATTTTAAAAATTACTACTAGTACCGAGGTTATGCTAGGACTCTTCAGCAAGCTGATAAACCAGCTTAAAGAAATACCACATGTTCATGAAAGGTAAGCTTTAATGAGACTTTCCTGATACATTTAAAATAACAGATTAATGCCATTATTTAGTATTTACCATTTCAATCCATCCATCAATCAAAGGCATATGTGAAATGCCTCTCATGTGTTCAGCTTTCTGTTGGACTTTGGTTTTAAAAATAGAGAAAGTTGATCAGGTGCACCAAGACAAAGAAATGTGGCCCAAATGAAAGAACACAGCAAAACCTCAGAACTAAGCAGTGAGGAGATTGCCAACCTATCTGATGGATAATTTAAAGTCCTGGTAATCAAAATGCTCGTACAACTGTTTGAGCCTGGTCAAAAAATGAAAGAACAAATGAAAGATACCCAAAATGAAATAAAGCAAAACATTCAGGGAGCCAACAGCAACAAGAAGGAAACCAGGATTCATAACAATGATGTGGAATGAAAGGAATAAATAAACATCCAACTGGATCAGAATGAAGAAACAAGAATCCAAAAAATGAAGAAAGTCTGAGGATTCTCTGGGACAATCTGAAATGTTCCAATATCCAAATTATAGTGGTGCCAGAAGGAGAAGAACAACAACAAGAAATTGAAAACTTATTTGAACAAATAATGAAGGAAAACTTCCCCAATCTGGCAAAGGAAATAGATTTCTAGGAAGTCTAGGGAGCCCAGAGAGTCCCAAAGAAGTTGGACCTAAAGAGGAGCACACCAAGGCACATCATCATTAAGTTACCCAAGATTAAAGACAAAGAGAAAATCCTAAAAGCAGCAAAAGAAAAGGAGACAGTTACTTACAAAGGAGTTTCCATAAGGCTATCAGTTGATTTCTCAAAAGAAACCTTACAGGCAAGAAGGGGCTGGAAAGGAGTATTTGAAGTCATGAAAGGCAAGAACCTATATCCAAGATTACTCTATCCAGTAAAGCTTTCATTTAGAATGGAAGGGCAGATAAAGTGCTTCCCAGATAAGGTCAAGTTAAAGGAGTTCATCATCACCAAGCCCTTATTATATGAAATGTTAAAGGGACTTATCTAAGAAAAAGGAGATAAAAAATATGAACAATAAAATAAAATAAAAACTCATAACTATTAACAAATGAACCTAAAAGAATAAAATAAAAACTCATAACTATTAACAAATGAACCTAAAAGAAATGAAAACAAAAACTAAGCAAACAACCAGAACAGGAACAGAATCAGAGAAATGGACATCACACAGAGGGAGTTCAGTGGGGAGGGGGAAGGGAGGAATGGGGGGGAAGGTACAGGGAAGAAGAAGCATAATTAGTGGGCATAAAATAGATGGGGAGAGATAAAAAGTGGTATAGGAAACAGAGGACTCAAAGAACTTATATGTACAACCCATGGACATGAGTTAAGGCGAGGGGGAATGCTGGAGGGTTGGGGGGCAGGGTGGAGGGGGGATAAAGGGGAAAAACTGGGAAAACTGTAATAGCATAATCAATAAAAATACTTTAAAAACATTGAGTTTCAGTCTGGAATGATGAAAAAGTTTGGATGGTGGATGTTAGCGAGGGCTGCACAAAAGTGTGAATGTACTTGATGTCACTAAACTGTAAACTTAACAATAGAAAAAAAAATAGAGAAAGTTTCATGAAAAACAAACTTATGTCACAACCGTAGTCTAGCAGTTGACTAATATACCAGACAAATAGCATACTGCTTTTGCCAGAGTCAACAGTCACTGATTTCAGCCTGTGTCAGCAGACATTTACTGGGTTAGGGGCTCTGAGACATGAAACGAGGCCACTTATTTTCGTGGGCAGGAAAGTAGAGTGTCACCAAAGAGAGTAAGTCTGGGGGTCTGCATCTGGGTTCTAGTCATGACTCTCTAAATAGCTTTGAACCCCAGACACCCCGGTAAAATCTCTCAGGACCTCAATTATTCATTTTCCTCCAGATTTATTGAAATGTAATTGACCGATAAAACCTGTGTATATTTAAGGTATACAAAGCCCTGATTTAATGTATGTGTACATTGTGAAATTATTACCACAGTCAAGCTAATTAACATTTCTATCACCTCAGAGAGTTGCCATTTTCATGTTCACCTCACATGATTACTACTTTTGTGTGTGTGGTGAAATTAAGATCCACACCCTTAGCAAATTTCAAATATATGATACAGTATTGTTAACTGTACTTACATGATACACATTGGGTCTCCAGAATTATTCATCTTATAACTGAAAGCTTGTGCCCTTTGGCCAATAGCTCATCTCCCCCACCCCGCAGCCCCTGGCAACCCCATTCTACTCTCTTGTTCTATGAGTTCAACTTGGTTAGATTCCGCATGTAAGTGAAATCATGCAACATTTATCTTTCTATGTCTGGCTTCTTTCTCTTAGCATAATGTCTTTCAGGTTCATCCATATTATTGCAAATGGCAGGATTAACTTCTTTTTTACAGCTGAATAATATTCCATTATATGTACTTATTTATATCTTTATGTGTCTATCAATCAATCAATCATTTATCTATTTCCCACTTTCTTTATTCATTCACCTGTCAGCAGATATTTAGGTTATTTCCATGCCTTAGCAGTCGTGAATAATGCTGCAATGAACATGGGGCTGCGGATTTCTTGCAGAAACACTGATTTCACTTCCTTTGGGTGTACCTACAAGTGGGATTGCAAGATCATATATGGTGCTATTTTTAATATTTTGAGGACCCTCCGTACTGTTTTCCATAATGGCTGTAACAATTTACATGTCCCCAAACAGTGCATGAGTGTTCCTTCCCTTTTCTCTGCACCCTCACCAACACTTATCTCTTGTGTTTTTGATAATAGCCATCCTAAAAGGAATAAAGCGATAGCTCATTGTAGTTATGATTTTAATTTCCCTGATGATTACAGATGTACAGCACCTCTTCACATATCTGTTGGTTATTTGTATGTCTAGTTTGGAAAAATGTTTATTCAGGTCCTTTGCCCATTTTTAATAATTTTTTTTCTATTGAGTGGTAGGGGTTCCTACATATTTTGGATATTAACCCCTTATTTTTCCATTGATAACTTGAGGGGGCTGGATGGTTTCATGAGCTGCAGTCTCCTGACCTTTGGGAACAGACTCCTGAAAGTGGGATATTGCTATCTGGAAAGACCAGAGTATAAAGTCCGTAGGGCAGGGATCTTGACTGTTTATTAACTATGAAACCCCCAGTGTCTGCACATGTAGATCCCCAATAAAAACCCTTTGAATGCTGAACAACAGAGGACTGGCTAGCCTAAAGAGTTTGGTTTCCAATTCAGAGCTAACTCTATGTATAGCTCTTGAGCTATGAACCTAAAAGTTAATAGCCAGCACGCATTAGGAGAAGCCACAAAGGGAGCTAAAACCTGCAATGACAGTTTCCACTGATGTCAGGGTTGAGAATTCGGTACTCCAATCTCTCATCTATGGGTTACATCATTTCTGACATACCCGAAGAGTGTGACTTATACTGAAAGCCCCGTAACCTAAACAAAGATCTTTTCTCAATGGAACAGGTGTCTATTGTATTGATGTCGCCCTCCCTAATAATAGCTAGCTTCTCTTGTGGATCCTGACTCTTTCTTCCCTTTCCTTCAGGCATCAACCACCATCACCACCCCACGTACCAGTGGCGGTTTTCTGTGGGTCCAGATATAAGATCGAGCCCAAGGAAAAACTAGGGAAAGGCAGCGACTGAGTTATCGGTGTACCATGTTCTCAGACTGAGAAAGTGCAACCTCAGCTCCACCCCCAGAGATCCAGTTTAACTGGATGCTCCGTAACAAGGCGGCCGGTGGGCTGGACACAACCCAGGAAGGGAGGGGAGCTTTACAAAAGCCATCCCTGCTCTCAGTAACACCCAGCCAGTAGCAGGCGAGGGGACTGTTTTTCCCAAACTCGGTTCTCAAGCTAGGAGAACTTCCACCCTCAGTATTTAATACTATTGTCTTCTTCACCATTACTTTTCTTTTCTAGCACTGAAACCATTCCTGTCAAGGGTCTTTGAGGTTGGCCACATACTTAACATTCTTTGAGTTCCTAGCTAATGGAAAGTTGGGAACCATTGTGATTTTTCTCAGGAAGCTTTAACATGCCTCGTCATAACCAAATAATATCTTAAATGCTATTTGGCAATGTTGAGAGTGAGGGTTTCAAAATACATATTGGTTTCTCAACAAAGTAAGCCATAATTAGCCGCGTCATAATTTTCTCCTTTTTTGTTTTTCTGATACCTGCTTTTACAAATGAAGTTCAATGCCACAGCCCTTGACTTTTGTTAACATTCAAATCAACCATACTGACATCTCATTAGCTACCTTCCAAAGTGACTGAAAGATAGCTATCATTTTTTTTAGTAAATATTAACTTACAAATGAAAGAATTTAAGAATTTTAGTATTAGTAATATTCTTAGTTCTTGTTTGGACCCTTTACTTAGTAGATGTGGAAACTGTGTTTTAAAAAAGTTAAGTAATTTCCTCCAGGCCACAGTGCTGGGAGATGGAGAATTAGGATGAAAACTCAAAGAAGGATATTGATTTTCAAATAAGTATCGATTTCTCTATACCAGTAATTTTCAAAGTGTGGTCCAGAAAGCCCTGTGGGTTCCCAAGTCCCTTTCAGGAAGTCAAAGAAGTAAAAATTATCCTAATAATATTAAGATGTTACTTATTTTTTTCACTCTCCTTCTCTCCCGAATGGACAGTAGAGTTTCCAAAGTTGCATGGCATCTGATATTGCGACAGATCGAATGCAAGGCGGGCGTGAGAATCCAGCTGTCTTCCGTATGTCAGACATTAAAGGGTTTGCAAAATTACAAAACAGTACCAAAAATATAGTTACTTTTCATAGTAATTTGTTATTTATGTTAATATATATTAAGCTTTTATATTTTTAAAATAAATATTTAAATGATCTCAGTCATAATTTCTATCTATGTATAGGTGTATGTATATAAAATTTCAACATTAATGGAAAAAGCTCTTTTGAGTCCTCAGTAATTTTCAACAGTATAAATGGGTTCTAAGTCCCAAAGTTTGAGAGCAAACTGCCCTAACTACGCTGGTCGGACATAAGCACTGAGCAAGATTCGGCTGTAAGGTCTCCAGAAACTCTCCTTTTAAAGCTATCTCATATTTTGCATTTCCCAAGTTCTATCAGTCAGGATCCCAGCAGGAAACAGCATGTTCTGAAGGGAACACTGAGGGAATTTTCATGAAGGTCTATACACAACATGTGGAAAACCAACAGGGGAGGGTGAAGCACTTGTGATTCTCAGGTAGCTTTACCTCCACTGGGTCTGAAGAGGCAAACAAAAACAAAAACAAAAAAACCCAAGAGTGATTTCTGGAAACAGCTATACCTGCAGCCATAGAAAGCTGCTCTTTTTGAGGAGCTGTGGCCAGGCAGGCAGGGGGCAAGCTCGGTAGGGGTGAATCCAGATGATCTGGGTTACAAAGCTTATGTAATTTACAGTGCCTCTTTAGGAAAATAAAAACAAAATTTGGCACAAAAATGAATCTTTATGTACAATGATAAAAGAAATCACAATGTACTAACTTGAATAATCTGACAGGTACCATTCACATCACAAAATCCTGAAAAATAGCATATTTTATGAATAACCTGACACATTTTGAAAATACTATTTTCTATATTTTTTACTGTATACTCTTTAATAATTTTTTCACGTGCTAAAATGTGAAATCTAACAACTTTCAATAGGGAGAATAGAAAGGAAATTCAGGACTTCTGGTCAAGATGGTGGTATAGGCAGACATGATTTGCCCCTTCACACAACCACATCAAAATTACAACTAAAATATAGAACAACCATCACTCAGAACCATCAGAAATCAAATTGAATGGAAGTCTGACAACTACAGAATTAAAGAAACCACATCCATCCAGACAGAGCCAGCCAACTGGTGCCATATCTGAGACTCCATCAACCTGGGTAACATCGTTAAACCCACCTTGGAGATCACCAGAAACTCTACCCAACCCAAATTACAGGCCCACCCAAGCTGCTTTTCCATATGAATTGCTGATCTTAGCTCATTCAGCACAACTTCCTAAATCCTCTCAAGTGAGCAACAGCTGGCCTTAGTGAACCCCAGGCCTGGCACTTGCAGAAGCCAGCCTACATTCACAGCTTGGCTTCTCCTGGGAATGTCCAAGACCAGCACAAGTAGCATTCATCTCAGATTGCTTTATAGCTCAGGTAGGGTTGCCCAGGGCAAAACACAAGTGGGGACTGACATTGGCCTGCACCACCTGAGAAATCCCAGGGCCAGCACACCCACTGGACAGCTACAGACCATAATGGAGCCCCACCACCCTGCCCCGGCACTGCTGATCCTCCACAAAGGGTGGAGGTTGGTGGTGAGTGATCACAGCCAATCCTTGCAGCTGACTAGCCTGGGAAAATCCCTCCCATTGGTCTGCCAACAGCAACCAAGGCTCAACTACAAGAAAAGGGTGTATTCAGCCCACATGAAGGGCTCACCTCAAATAATTAGCTTAGGTGAAAGGGAAGGCTGTGCCACTGAATCCTATAGGACACCTACTACATTAGGACACACTGCCAAGACATGGAGTCAAAGCAGCTCTACCTAATACATAGAAACAAACATGGGGAGGCTGCCAAGACAAGAAGACAAACATGGCTCAAATGAAAGAGCAGATCAAAACTCCAGAAAAAGAACTAAACAAAACGTACATAAGCAATCTATCAGATGCAGAGTTCAAAACACTGGTTATAAGGATGCTCAAGGAACTTAGAGAGGAACTTAACAGTATAAAAAACATCCAATCAGAAGTGAAGGATACACTAATTGAAATAAAGAACAATTTATAGGGAAACAACAGTAGAGTGGATGAAGCCAAGAATCAAACCATGATTTGGAACATAAGGAAGCAGAAAACAACCAATCACAACAAGAAGAAAAATGAATCCAAAAATAATGAAGAAAGTATAAGCAGCCTCTGGGACAATTTCAAGAGATCCAACACTCACCTCACAGGGGTGATAGAAGGAGAAGAGAAAGAGCAAGATATTGGAAAATCTATTTGAAAAAATAGTGAAAGAAAAATTCCCTAATTTGGTGAAGGAAATAGACATGCAAGGTCAGGAAGCACAGAGAATCCCAAACAAGATGGATGCAAAGAGGCCCGCCCCAGGACACATCATAATCAAAATGCCAAAGGTAAAAGATAAAGAGAGAATCTTAAAAACAGCAAGAGAAAAAGAAGTTAGTTACTACAGGGGAGTTCCCATAAGACTTTTAGCTGACTTCTCAAAAGAAACCTTGCAGGCTAGAAGGGACTGGCAACAAATATTCAAAGTCATGAAAAGCAGGGACCTACAGCCAAGATAGCTCTACCCACAAAGCCATCATTTGGAATCAAAGAGCAGATAAACAGCTTCCCAAACAAGAAAAAACTAAAGGAGTTCATCCTCACCAAATCACTATTATGTGAAATGTTAAAGGGACTTATTTAACAAAAAGAAGAAGATCTAAACTATAAACAATAAAATGACAAAAAAAAATGCTTCTTTCAACAATTGAATCTAAAAACCAAACTAAGCCAACAAGAAGAACAGAGACAGAATCATGGATACGGACAGTGGTCTGATGGTTGACAGATGGGAGGTGGGTATGGCAGAATGGGTGGGGAGGTGAGGAGATTAAGAAGTACAAATAGGTGGTTACAGAATAGCCACTGGTATGTAAAGTGCAGTACAGGGAATGGAGAAGCGAAAGAACTTCTGTGCATGCCCCATGGACATGAACAATGAATGGTGTGAGGATTGCCTGAGGGAGTGGATGGTAGTGGGGCGAAGGGGGAAAAATCAGAACAACTGTAATAGTATAATCAATAAAATATAATTTATAAAAAGTAATTCAATCTTCTAACATAGTTTATCAAAAGTTGTGTTTCTTATTAATAGTTTAGAAACATTTTGTTTCAGCTTTACAACTTGCTGCTGGTAATGCCGTTTAAAGTTTATTATTTGTTGTCAAATTTCGGAGAATCCACACTAAACTTTTTTTTTTATATAAGATTGGTAGGATTTCAGAGCATTTCAAATTTTCTTATGCCATGGCTAATCCTAAATACTTTTGAATTGATGATATGTACTGACCATTGTTGCTGTGATTCTGTGTTATGAGTTTTATGTTGCTTTTTATTATCACCGACAGGCTTGCAATACCTCCTCTCCCTGTGACGAAGCCCTGACGCAGCTCCTCTTTCACCCTGTGAGACCGGATATGATTCTGTGCTGTGATTTTGATTCCTCTGGCCAGCTCTGCTCTTCCCTGAAAAGGAAACCCTTCCCCAACTTTATCAAATTGCTTGCTCTAACTTTGACCTAAGGACCCCTGGATGGTGTTAAGTTCTCTCTGTTAGATCTGGGCAATAGCTCCGCATGGTTGGATGAATTGCTGCCAAATGATGTTTGATTCTGCCCCCATGTTTAAAAAACATGTTTGAACTTCAGTCACCTTAAAAGTTCTCTCTGTTTGATGCAGTACACCTATCGAGATGTTTTTTCCACTGCTCAAAACAGTTTGTACTCATCAATTTTGATGCCTTTTAGTGCTTCTGCCATTTTTGTTTCACCTCTTCCACACTGGCAAAATGTTTCCCTTTGAGAACTTTTTTTATTGGCAGGAGGGGTAACTAAAAAAGTTGCTTGGGGTGAGATCAGGTGAATAGGGAGGGTGGGGCTTGGGTCATGCCACACTCCGTGTGGTGTGGGCAGTGCACTTATAAATCACCTATCACAAAATTGGCAAACACTTCGAAAGAGTGTCTTTAAAAAAAATTCACTGAAGCCAAATGCAACCTCTCACAACACCACCAGCTGGTACACTGATACAGATGGGTTCCTAGGACATTAACCTACTGGCAGAAGTCTATACACAAAGGGCCTGCCTTCTAGAAGATAATTCTGTTCTTTTTTCAGGTCTCCCCTCATTTTTTTTTTGCCTGGGACCTCCCCGTTTTAGTAGTGAAAGTCCCACATTTAAACCCAAGAACCCCTCAGTCCCAGGCAAACCAGATGGATGTCTGGTCTCCTTAGATGGTGGGCATATCAGCAGTGATCAGGGGAGGTGCCTGGATTGACAGCAAAAGATTGTGAGCCCATGGCAACCGAAGGCAATAAGGTGGCCATTGCCATAGTGACAGTAATGGGGCCTATTAAAAGAGATGCTAGGGCACAGTGTTGCCATTGGCTGCACGGACCTGGGCTCCAAGTTATGAACTGTGCTGACAGCTCTCGCCAGAAGGAAGGCGTTTCCAGTTTTCCCCTGTCGTAACCAGGAGATCAAAGGCACCGGGATGGAGTTGGAGGGCCAGCAGTGGTGGATTCCCGAAACTGCATTCACAGAGGCCACACATTTCTTATTATTCCCGTTGGCTTATCTCTCTTCAGTTGTCTTCCCTCCGAGACTCGGAACTGGGGAGCATTAGCTGGTTCTTTCCACACTTCATCTGCTTTGACTGGTCTTTTGGGAACTAGAGCCACTTTTAGGTCCTGTATCCCTTGGCACTTACCTTTCTTGTTTATGGTCCCGTGTAAAAAAAAAAAAATCCTTTGAACTCAAAAATGTCTTCTTTTTTCTATTTAAAAAAACTTGCCAGGCAATAGAACACACCTTACAGAAGAATTCACTGAGAAGTTTTGCCAAGGGGAAAAAGTCAAGGGTTGTTTTGTTAGCTACTCCAAATGAAGGATTGAGAACTAGCACTTGGAGAGAAAACAAGTCCGCAGGCTTGTATGCTGGTTGAAACTGGACCTGTGACCCGCTGGTCAGGAAACAGGTTTCGGGGAGATTTCCTGCGGGTCTGGCATGCCTGGGGCGCGCCAGGTACTGAGGACCAGTTACAATGCTCTGCTTTGCTATCCCCCAGGCAGGTGCAGCTCTAGGTGGAACCTGCTTTAAGGGGAAAGGTCTCTTACTGCGAGATTTTGCTTCCCTCCGCCTCTCCATTTTAATTCCGGCCTCAGCCACTGTTCCCTGGGCCTTGCTGGAACAAACAGGACTTCGCTCAGCATTTCTGAGTTGAGATTTAGTCTTGATTACCATTTCTGCTTCCTCTAACTCCCTCCTTCTCTCCCCCCCTTCCTCCACCCTCTCTTTTTCCTAATGAGGGAAGACTTGGTAATCTCCATCAACTCACCACCATCTCTTGAGTTCCTTCTAAACCTTCCTTTACTGCCCAGTTCCCACAGCTGTATCTGCTCTCCCAGCCCAGCGTGTGGCCTGGGACTCTCTCAGGAAGGCACTGGCTTTGGTCCCCAGGGCATTGCTTCTTTTAGGCACACGAGAGTGTAAAATAATAGCGCATCTGAATTTAATTATGATTCAGGCTTCCTGGCTCCACATTCACAAATTTCGAATGCTTTGGAGGAAAAGCATATTTGCCGCAAACATTGGCCACGGTGACAATGTTTTAATCCGCTTTTCATTCCCTAGATGTAGTCCTAAACAGGGTGGCAGAATGAGTGGGAGTGGAATGCTTGGGCGCTCTGACATGGTACGGAGAGGGCTCTCCACATGTCTGTACTCACAATTTTTTCTGTTTTTAAATTTCTTTTTGTAGGTTATATTTTTATCGATTATGTTATTACAGTTGTCCCAATTTTTCCTCCTTTGTCCCCTTCTGCCTGGTACCCCCATTCCCTCCAGCAATACCTCCCCTTAGTTCATGTCCATGGATCATGCATATACATAAGTTCTTTGGCTTCACTATTTCCTATACTGTTCTTAACTATCTCTGTTTATTTTTTCCTACCAATTATGCTTTTTAAGCCCTGCACCTTTTCTTCCATTCTTCCCCTTCCACCTCCCAGCTGATCTCCAAATGATCTCCATGTCTATGATTCTGTTCCTGTTCTGCTTGTTTGCTTCGTTTGATTTCTTAAGATTCAGTTGTCGATAGTTGTGAATTTGTTGTCATTTTAATGTTCATAGTTTTGGCCTTCTTCTTTTTCTTAAACAAGTCCCTTTAACGTTTCATGTAATAATGGCTTGGTGATGATGAACTCCTTTAACTTTACCTTGTCTGGGAAGCACTTTAACTGTCTTTCTATTCTAAATGATAGCTTTGCTGGATAGAGTCATCTAGGTTGTAGGTCTTTGCTTTTCACTACTTTGAATACTTCTTGCCAGTCCCTTCTTGCCTGCCATGTTTTTTTTGAGAAATCAGCTGGTAGTCTTACAGGAACTCCTTTGAAGGTAATGTCCTGCTTTTCTCTCACTGCTTTTAAGATTCTCTCTTTATTTTTAACCTTTGGCATTTTAATTATGATGTGTCTTGGTGTGGTCCTCTTTGGGTCTGACCCAATTATTTAAGAGTCTCACTTATTTGGGACTCTGTGCTTCCTGGACTTGTGTGTCTATTTCCTTTGCCAAGTTATTATGTTTCTTTCATTATTTTTTCAAATAAGTTTTCAATTCATTGCTCTTTCTCTTCTCCTTCTGGCACCCCTATGATTTGGATGTTGGCATATTTGGAGTTGTCCCAGAGCGTTCTTACACTATCCTAGCTTTTTTAAATCCTTGTTTCTTATTGCTCATCTGGTTGGATGTTAATTTCTTCCTTGTGTTCCAAATCATTGATTTGTCCTGGCTTCCTCCCCTTCACTGATGTTCCCTGTAGATTTTCTTTACTTCACTTAGTGTGACCTTCATTTCTTCCTTTATGTTGTTGTCACACTCAGTGAGTTCTTTGAGCATCCTGATCACCAGTGTTTTGAACTCTGCATCTGACAGGTTGGCTATCTCAGTTTCATTTAGTTCTTTTTCTGGGGTTTTGTTCTGTTCTTTCGTTTGGGTCATATTTCTTTGTCTCCTCAATTTGGCAGCCTCCCTCTGTTTGTTTCTGTGTATTAGGTAAAGCTGCTTTGACTCCCTGACGTAGTAGCGTGGCCTATTGTAGAAAAGGCACCTGTAAATTGTGTGGGATGGAGCCTTAGGCAATCACCAGGATGGGGCAACCTGCTTCACTCACTGGTGTCTCTGTGTGGGGGGAGGGCTTGGGGAGGGGACTGCACCAATGCCTGGCTTCTGGAGGTTTGCCTGGCACTTGCCCATTTCCACTTACTTACCTTCTTCCCGTGTGTAACTGGTGCCCTTCTAGCTGTTGTCCTGGTGTTGAATCCCAGAGTGGGTGGGTTTGTGTACATTTTAATTCCATGTGGGCCCTTTAAGCAGAATCTCCTGAAAATCTGGCAGTTTCTTTCACTGCCCTAACCCCCAGTGGTTTTTACAGCCAGAAGTTATATGGATTTATCTTCCTGGTGCTGGAACCTTGGGCTGTGCAGTCTGGCCTGGGCCTGGGATCTCTCACTCTCAAGGTATCCCTCCTGATTTTTATCTACCCCATGTGAGTGTGGGACTGCCCGTGCCCATTCTGCCGCCTCCACCTCTCCGGGCCACACCACGTCTCTTTGCCTCTCTGTCGGCCTTTAAATCCTTGGTTGTTGTACTTCCATACAGCTTGCTTTTATGATGGTTCTGGGTGTGATTTGTTTTGAGATTTAGTTGTAATTCTTTCTGTGGTTGTGTGAGGAGGCAAAGCATGTCTATTACACCTCCATTTTGACTGGAAGTCTGTTTTTAAATTTCTGTCTTTAGAATGATGCCCTTTTCCTTTTTAAAATATTGGCACAGAATGGATAGAACTTTGACTTTGGTTTCATAATTTATGTGGCTGATTTCATAAACTATCACGTTTCATATTACATAATATTCTGACAGTTACAAGTAATTTTTTGCATCTTTAGGGCATAGGGCTTTCGTGTTGGCATGCTGGGAAGGGCCAAGAGTCAAATACCATGGGAGAATATGATATCAGGGACACCTGCTTCCCTGGCACAAGCTGCACACCCCCCTGCCCGCACACCAGTGCAGTGCTCTGTGCGTAGTTTGCGTTGAATGCGCCGTCCATGTAGCCACTGCTGAGTCCTTGTCCCAACCTCCATGCTCCCTGTGGGGTCTGTTGAGGGGTGAAGGGTCTTGGTGACATATTTTTGGCACCTTTTTCTCATCGTGGGCTTCTGCTGCCTCAGCCCCTTTCCAACATCATGATACTTTTCTTTGTACAAGATTTTACTTTATGATTGATTTTTTACTAGACACGCTTGCATGTCAGAAGCTCAGACTGTGCAAGGAATGCGTGCTGTTACAAGTACAGTGCTTTTCTCGCACAATCAACTTCAGACATCAAAACTTGTCTTGTAAGGGTTCCTGTCAACAGAACAACAAATGTAATAATCTCTAACCCCAAACAACATAATCCTACAGCAAGATAGGTCGTGTTCTAAATACCACTGAAGGTAGCCATAAAACCAGTGCCTATTCTGAAGGTAATATCCAATGTTTACTAAACTAATTATATAGTAATGAAAAAGTCAGAAACAAATATTCATTATTGAGTAATTAATTCCTTACCCCAGGATAATAATATGAAGTAAGCCTACAGTACATTTTGTCAGATGGCCTCAGGGCTTTATAAGTATTAGTACATTAAACTTCATAATATGCTTAAGAATTAAGAAAATCACATGACCATTTTTCTGTGTAGCCTGATTGTCTGAGTTCATATACTCTTTTTAAAAAAGACTTTATTTATTTATTTTTAGACAGAGGGGAAGGGAGGGAGAAGGAGAGGGAGAGAAACATTAATGTGTGGTTGCCTCTCGTGGGCACCCTACCAGGGACCTGGTCCACAACCCAGGCCTGTGCCCTGACTGGGAATCAAACTGGCAACCCTTTGGTTCAAAGTTTGGCGCTCAGTTCACAGAGCTACACCAGCCAGGCCTACATCCTTTTCTTACTCTTTAATTTCTGTGCTTGTGTCTTACATTTTCCCTACCAAAAAACCCCTCACTGGGTTGAAGGTAGAGTTATGATGTGAGTAAAGTTTAAATTCAGTGGCTTCTACTTCCTCAGTTTTCTTTTCTTTTTTCTCTCTATTACTCCCCCCACCCATACTCGGCCTGAGCTGGGCCCCATTCTGGCTCTCAGTCAGCTACTGGATGACTGTATATGTATACACACATATATATGTATATATGCACACACACACACACATACCTGGATAATTATATATACCCCCTTATAGAAATGTATTTATATTTTTTGGCAAACTTTAACTTTGATATAAACTTAAAAGTGCAGAAAGTTACAAAAATAATACAAATAACACTTTTTTACCTTTGACCCAGCTTCAGTAGTTGTTTACATTTTCCCTACTTGTTTCATCATTTGCCTGTTCTCTTTATCTGTATGTGTGTATGTATGCATGTATGTGTATATATATATACATTTCTGAACCATTTGAGAGTGTATTGTAGACATCATGCCTCTTTACCACTAAATACTTCAATATGTATTTTCTAAGAAAAAACATTCTCTTACATAACCACAGTGCAAAGATCAAAACTAGGTAAGTTAACACATATATTATTAGTATTTACATGAAATTTATGATCCAATTAAATTTCATAAATTACCTCAATATTTTCACATCTTGAAGAAATGTATATTTTAAAATAAAAGGAGAGGGTATAATATATTTGAGCAGAGGATCTTACCAAATCACTTAAGGCAAACTGTTACCTAATCTATCCTGTGGCATGGTTTTTCCTGGTGTGAGTGCACCATATTACCATATTTTGTTATGTACAATGTGAACCCATGTTTTTGGCCCAAATTTTCAGGAAAGATATCTTTCGTTTTAATTTTTAATTCAATTATTTATTTATATACTTGTTTTTTTGTATTATAAAGGAATTCTAACATTTATTTTTGAACATATTATAATATAAGAAATTTTATGTAAGAAATAATTACAAAACACAAGAACAGATACAAGGTATTATTTCAGGTACTACCCATGTATAATGCGCACCCTTATTTTTCTCTCCAAAATATGGGCAAAAAGTGTGCATTGTACACAGCAAAATGTGGTATTTCATCTGTTTGTTCATTCCTTTCATCAAATGTGGGTCGATGACCTGCTGAGTGTGTGAAAACTTCTGGGTGCTGAGGACAAACAGAGAAAAACAAAGGCAGCCCTGACTGGGGTGGCTCAGTTGACTGGGCATCGCCTTGCCAAGTGAAGGGTTGCCAGTTTCATTTCCAATCAGGGCTCACGCCTGGGGTGTAGGTTTAGTCCTGGTTGGGGTGCATACAAGAGGCAACCTATCAATGTTTCTCTCTCACATGAACGTTTCTCTCCCTTTCTTTCTCTCTCCTTCCCCTCTTGTCTAAAAATAAGTAAGTAAAATCTGAAAAAAGAAAAAAAAAACAACAAGAACAAAAACAAAACCCCACCTATCCTCTTGGAACTTCTGTTCCAGTGGCAAATGTACAATATTCAAATTAAGTTGGTTCTATGATGTGTTGAATGAAAGTAAGAAGGGCCATGGAGAACACAAAAAGTGAGGATGGTGTGCCTGCGAATGCTGGAGGAATCTGTAATGTTAAATGCAGTGACCCGTGATGGGGGAGACCTTCGTGAGAGTTTGAAGTGGTAAATTACAGGCCCCTAGGCCAGGCAATGCCACTTCTGTACTTCTCCGTACTTCTAGGAGGCAGAGATTAAAAGGGCGTGCAGTGAATGGGCCCTTTACAAGTTCTCTTAGTGAATCATCTATAATTCATCCGTCAGATAAATTGTTTCCCATGTCAGAGGCCAGGGAGGAAGGAGGAAAGTACCAGTAATGGTTATTCTCTGGTATTCAGAATGTTGGTTGTGGTGGGATTGGGAAAGATGTAATCACAGCGCAAGGTTCCAGAGAATTAAGCTAGTGCTTTCCAAGAAGAATAATGAGAGGGAGATATGGTAAGGGACAGAAACGGAGGGTGAGGAGGGATAAACAGGGCAAGTTTTAAACTGCTTGAAGAAAACGAGGTAGACAGTGAACCTATAATGCAAATATTTATTGTACATTGTATCCTTAAGATTTTCTACTTTAAAAAGTAAACAGACTTTTGTTTTCAGATTGCATGAAGCAATTGCTGCTCACACTTGACACCACAAGAACTTTGCTTCATGTCACATGTTTCAGAACTGAATCTCTTTATGTCCCTATATTCTGGAGCAGGGTTTCATATTGGTGATAAGACAGGGCAGTAGATCCTCTTGCTTGGTGGAAACTGAGTGTTTTAATGGACATTCATCCTATTACCTTAAAAGCTGGAGGCTCTGGCTGACCTTTGCTATCAGGACGGGGGACAGCTGAGAATCTTTTCTCCTCCCCCTTCACCTCGATGCCTCTGCACGTTGCCCCTTCTCTGGTACTCAGCACCTGCTGGGTGTCTCCCTAGGCCTGAACACGCTTACATAATGAATCCATAACCATATTCCATTCTTTCTTTCAAAGACAGTCTGGAATGTCATTTTCTCGACCGTCATTTTCCCATCTCTTATTTATTTGCCTCTAAAGGAAGGTTAACCTTTAGAATAGAAAGAACCTTATTGTACTTGGATGACATATTCAAGCTTGTAATACTTTTGTACCACATAAATTTAGGCAAAACAAAATGTTTTAAAAGTTAAAAAGAAGCAGGACACAGAATTATATATGTTATATGATTCTCTTTTTCTAACACACACATAAACACTACATACATATGAGAGAAAATACCTGTTAAGAAAGGTATCTATTACCTCCTATGGATGATTGTTTGTTTTATATATTATTCCATATTTTCCATGCCTTCATTAGTAAGCATGCAGTCCTTTTAAAGTCAGGAAAAAAGTTAAGGCAATAACAAGTTCTGTATTCTTGTTTCTGTGTTTAATTTTTCTCAAACACACACATCAAATAGCATCGCACATGTGGCCTGAGGGAGAAAAGGCACACAGAGCTTTTTCCCCCCTAAGACAGTTCCAACTGTGCCCATTACATGGGACATCTGGGCTACCTCCTTCTGCATCATTGTTCGTATTAAAGTAGCAGATGTGGTCAAGTAAAATAGGCAGAACAGAGGGTACATGCCATTACCACACATAAAACTGCTAGCACGTTTTAACCCAAATTCCACTTTCTTCCCCTGCGTGTTCAGGCCTCCTTGGCAATGTCTGAATCATACCGCTGTGGTGCTGTTCACTGTCCTCCCCTCAGAGGGCTCCTGGATGGCACCCACACACCACACATCTCGTTTTTCACACTGTTTGCTTTCTTTTCTCCCTGCCCCCGTCTTCACCTTGCAAAGACATTGTGAAGAGGATAAAATGGACATATGTGGAGCATTCTCCGCTCTACGTATCAGAAGAGAAATAAACATTATCTAGGTTTCTCTTACTCTTCGTCCGCTTTCTACACCTGTCATTCAACAAGACATAGCTCATTTTCATATGGATAAAGGGACATTTTTCTGTAAAGGTTCCTAGTTAAGTACCCAACCTTTTCTCTTAAACACTTGTTTTATGGCCTACTCCGTAAGCTTAGTTTCAGATTCGGTGATATCAGGGTTAATAAAATTATTATCTTTTGTGCTAGTACATTTTATTGTGTTAGGTTCTGAACAATCAGAGAACAGCATTTTTCTAAATAACAATTCCACTCAATGTCAACAAAAGCATTCTTGTGTTTATATTAATAGAATGTAAAAATTTGGTACCAAATTTGTTTGCTGACCCATTCATTTGGAATTCCCTTTAGGAGTTCAACTGATATGGTTTAATGTATTTTTAAATTAGGGATGATTTTTAGAGGAGTTTACACTTAAACTCTATATAAATTACAGTCATAAAGCCAATGAATAGAATCCCACCTTGGTAGCCAGTGTAAATTCGTTGTCATTATGTACACGCACACACCTTATTTTAACGTACAAGAGAGGACTTGATCTGAAAGTGTCTTGCTTCTCCATTTCTCTTTCACTGAAAACAATTCCTCAGGAATCCAAACCAACAGTAATGGGAACGAGAAAACAAAAAAACACCCCCAGGACAATGTTTATATAAAGAGCAAAGGTTAATGCATAACTCTATGTCCCTTTTTATTTATTTGGTTAATATTTATCTCAGTTAAAGAAGCTAAATTATTAGCTTCATTCTTTCAACATTTATTTATTCAATAAACAATGGGCTCTGGGGATGAATGGACAGGACTAGACCCTGGCTCTATCCCTTACACTAGTGTAACCTTGGCCCAGTTATTCGTCTAACCTCTCTATGTCTCAGTTTCCTAATCTGTAAAATGAGAATAATATCAGTACCTAACCCATAGGATTGTTGGGAGGGTTAACTGAGCAAGTGCACACGAAAAGGTTAGAACAGTCAGTCCCTGGCCCAGAGCACTAGATCGATTCTAGGTGTGCAGGAACACAACAGAGAGCAAATCAAGGGTCCTTGCTCTCAGGGAGTTTACACACTAGTGGCAGTGTGGGTGGGGCGGGTAGCAAAAGACATCACAAAAACCACACAGCTGATAATATCTTTACAATTGTGTTAAGTGTAATGAAGAAGAAATATAGGGCACTAAAGATCAATGTGTGGGCTGCTTTTCCAATGAACAGCAGAATTAAACTCATGGTTTAAATCAATAATTTTCGATTGGTATGTCGCAAGAAGTTTTTATTGAGTTTACTGGGGTGACACTGGTTCACAAAACCATTTTGGTTTCAAGTGTACAGCTCAACAAAACATCATCTGCACATTGCATCGCGAGTCCTTTGCCCAAAATAAAGTCTCTTTCCACCCCCATTGATCCTCCCTTTGCCCTCTTCCACCTCTTCCCACCCCCTTTCCCTCTGGCTATCACCACATGTGATTTATATATCTCTATATCTATACATGTATCTTGCTTAATCCCTTCACCATTTTTTCACCTAGCATTGCCCGCAACTTCCCTCCCCTCTAATAGCTGTCAGTCTGTCTATGTTTCTATGCTTCTGTTTCTATTTTGTTTGTTAAATTATTTTGTTCATTGATCCCACATATCAGTGAGATCATATGGTAGTTGTCTTTCTCTGACTGGCTTATTTCACTTAGCATGATATTCTTCAAGTCCATCCATGTTGTTGCAAAAGGTAAGATTTCCTTCTTTTTATGGCTGAGAAGTATTCATTTGCGTAAACACACCACAGTTTTTTTCTTCACTCATCCACTGATGGGCACCTGAGCAGTTTCCAGATCTCGGCTATTGTCGATAACACTGCTATGAACATAGGGGTGCATTTTTTATATAGTATTTCAGGTTTGTTCAGAAATATTCCTAGAACTGGAATCACTGGGCCATAAGGCAGTTTCATTTTTAATTTTTTGAGAAAACTCCATACTGCTTTCCACAGTGGCTGCATTCCCACTAACAGTGCATGAAGGTTCCTTTTTCATCATATCCTTGCCAGCACTTGTTGTTTGCTGAGACATAAAAATTTTTAAAACATGCAATACTTAACTATTTAGTCAGAGGCACTGACCTCTGTTCTCTTACATTGTCGAATAAAAAAATGACAACAGCCAACACAACAATAGCCATCTGGTGTGAAGGAATAAATATTATATTGACTTTTTTGTCAGATTAGCAAAACATATATTTTTTGGTATGCTGCAGAATTTTGTAATTAGCTTATGTATGCCAAGAACTAAATGAAAAACGTTGCAAATCGCTGATTCAGATTCTTGATGTTCACTTTTGTAAAATCAAGAACATCCGACATTTACACTATCAGATATGATGTTTCACACACATCATATGTGGTTCAATTTACAAAACCAAACTTAAAAGCTGAGAACTTTTAGTACGAAGATGGTAGTATATTTATACATCAGAGGTGTTTCAAGGTAAGTCTTCAGCACTTGGTGGGGGGAATCACTCAACCGTTTGATTAAAATGATGAACTAGTCCATGACTTACTAAGTATTTTACTTTTCACTTTTTAAAGATAAATCTTAACACCTGAGGGAAAAAATCATTCAATTTATTTGATTACAATGACAAATTAGTCAATGATTAACTAAATATTTTTCTTTCCAACTGTGTTGCTCTTTAAAGACACAGAATTCTTCAACATTCTTAGATAGGAAGGATTGCATAGTGGTTCAGGGCCCACACTTTGAAATTGGAAGACAGATGGGCTAGGCTCTAACATTTAGCTAATTTTTAAGCTTTAGATCCGTTCCTCCACCTCTCTTAAGCATCAGATTCTTCATATTTATTTATTATTATTTTTTTAAATTTTATTTTAATCATTGTTCAAGTACAGTTTTCTCCCCTTTACTCCCAATCCAGACCACCCACCCCTCCCTGCCAACTTCCCTCCCATTACCATCCTCCCCCTAGTTTTTATCCATGTGTCTTTTAACTTTGTTCCTGTAAACCCTTCCCCTTTCCCCCTGAAACTCCCTCTTCTCTCTCCTCTGGTCACTTTCTGCCTGTCCTCTATTTCAGTGTCTTTGACTATATTTTGCTTGTTTCTTCAATGTTCATAGCAGCACAATTTACAATAGCTAAGTGCTGGAAGCAACCTAGATGCCCCTCAGTAAATGAATGGATCAAAAAACTATGGTTCATTTACACAATGGAATTCTATGCAGCAGAAAGAAAGAAGGAGCTCCTACCCTTTGCAACATCATGGATGCAACTGGAAAGCATTATGCTAAGCGAAATAAGCCAGGCAGTGAAAGATAAATACCATACGATCTCACCTTTAACAGGAAGATTCTTCATATTTAAAATGGGAATAATAAATTTTCATCATGAGATTGTTAAAATTAAGCGATAGTCTAGCAACTGTCTAGCAGCCTCTAGCACATAGTAGGCATTGAAAAAAGGGGAGTTGCTAATCCAAAGAAGACTCTAAAAGGTTGACCTCTCTTGCTATGAATTTTAGACTATTAACACCATTGAGAACTTGTCAACGTTTCATTTTTCTACGTTTTTCAAAATGGCATGTTTTTCTATGCATAGTCTGTCTTAAAGAAAAATAATGTAATATTTGAAAGTAACATTAGTAGGTGAGACTTAATTGCAGAATCAGTGTCAGCATTTATTCCAAATTCCCATCGATCCTTCAGTTGTAAATAATACTACATTTTGGGTATGTCAAAACCTCACTTTGCCCAGGAGACTTCAACCAAGGATTCCTGACTTTTAAAGAGCTGAGAGCAGGTTTACAGAATCCCAAGCCCCACCCATCAGTGTCCCTGCAAAGCTGGCAGGCCACCAACAGCTACTTCGCAGGACAGCCTGGAAGATTCTGATAGTCAGGGTGAGAGTCAAGGTCCCGTGCGGGGTGGGCAGGGGAGTGTCCGTCCTGGGTTCACTAATCCTGGGGTTTGGAGGCCGTGGCTCCCCTCCGTGTCACACCGCTCGCTCCCCAGCCTTCCCCAGTACTCAGGTCGCGCCTCCCTCCGTAAAACCAGGCTCCTGACCCCTCTACTCTTCGCCCACCCTGCTCCTGACCCCTCTGCCCCGCCCTTACTTGGCTGTAATTCGGGCTGGCCTGGCGCAGCAAGGGCCAATCGGAAGGCAGCCCTCCTTCTAGGACGAGGGGCGGAGCTGATTGGCCGAAGCTAAAGTCACCCACGTCCGCCGGGGCAGTAGACGCGCGCGGGGGACGCGGTGGCCCGCTGAGGGTGAGGACGCTAGCGCCAAGGTCGCGTATAACGATCTGCGACGCAAGCCTGACACCATGGCGGACGGCCGGGATCCAGCCAGTGACCAGATGAAGTTTTGGAAGGAGCAGCGGACCACGCAGGTACACCCTGCGCTCTCCGAAAGCCACACAGCCCCGAGTAACGGCCTCGGCGTCCCCCGCGCGGTGACGTTCCTGGGCTGTACCCTTGATCACGGACTGGGGGTGCGGCTGCTTTTTGTTCCAGATGGAGCTACATTCGCCGTTCTGGCGCGGGGGCAGGGGCAGCGGGCCTGCAGGGTTTGTCACGAGTGGTTGGTGCAGGCTTGTAGGGCGCGGGTGGCTGGCTCGGAATTTTGCACTTTAGCCAGCTGGGACGGAGGTCGCAGTCTGAGGGAGAAATGAAGGCGCGCGTAGAAAGAGGCAGAGAGCTGCAGCTTCGAGAAAGGAAGTGAAGGGCGAAGTGGGAACAGGCTCTGTTTTGATCTTGCTCGAACAGTAACTACAAGCTTTCATATCTGAGGACTGCCATGGGATTAGGGACCGTGTTTCATTTTCTCGATGACCCCAACACCAGTCACGGTGACTGATACTTAGTATTTACAGCGTTAAACTAATCAATAAAAGAATTTCACATCCGTTATTTCATTTGCACTGTAAAACATCAACCCTGGCATCTTAGGGCTAGAAGGGACAATAGGGATTAATGAATACGTTTATTCACACGCATTCTTTGAGTGCGTGCATGTACAAGGCTCTGTGCTGGGAGGAGGCGGACAGAAATGTCCTGAAGCTCAAAGTCTGGTCTGGGACACAATACAGAAAGGTGATTGCCATCTGTTGTGGTGAGGGCTCTCGTATAGGTTTCTGTAAAGTGTAAAGGGAGGGACTGACTTTGCCTGACAGGCTTCCCAAAGAAGGTGACATCTGAACACGACCTTTAAAGATGATTAGGGCTTCGGCCCAGTGGTGGTGGCTGAGACGTTCTTGGCCTGAACCCAGAGTCTTCAAGAGCATCTTTGAGGAAGCTGGATTAGATAAGAGCACACTGTCGTGAGTCTTCTTTTTATCAAATTGGCCCAGAGAGTCTGAGGGACTTGCTCAGTTCTGGGGGCAGCTGGTTAATGGCAGAGGACTAGAGTTCCGTTTTTCCTCATCTTGCCTAGTGTTCTTATTCAAAACTGGCTTAGTATTCATGAAATGAGTATTAATACTGAGAGCACACGGATTGATTTATAGTTTCCTGTTTGTGAGAAGGCTGCCATTCTCTTAGGGACTAGAAAATCCCTCCCATTCTGTCCTTTATTGTATGCCAGTAGGCTAGTTCAGTTTTCGTAAGTTTTTAATCAAAGTGAGCCAGAGAGACTTGGAGTCTTGTTTGTCAAGCACACGCAACTCAACTTGTTTGTGGCAGAGTCAGAATCAGAAGTCGCCTCTTGGGGGGCAGGGCTTTTCCATAGCCAGTGGTTGCTGAATCCAGTTCACACAGAAGTTTTCATGAATACTTGGTGAATTGAGAAAAATGTGGACAATGGAATGCATTTTTTGTAAAACAAAATGTGTTCCTTTTAAAGGACTCCCCTTCATCCTGAGGCTAGCTTGCCTCTTCGTTGTTTGGGCGAATCACGAACTGTTGTAAAGTCATGAAGACCCTGCCGGTGATGTACCCCTCATGGTTGCCCCTGTCAGAAACAGCTGGCCCACAAAGCACATACATCATTAGGGGACTAGTGGTTGGAATACTGCTGCTTCCTCTGCCCTTGGCATTGTAATGCACGGTGCACATTGTCCTGACTGGCAGTCCTGCTAATGTCTTGTTATTCCTCACTTTCAGATGCTCTGAGTGAAAACAGCTGATTTTTTTGAAGTGATTTCTGCCTCATACCCCACAAAAGGAATTTTGTATATGTCACGAAGCCTGTATAAGTTTTCAATGCTTTATTATCAAACATTTCTAACATTCAGAAAAGTTGAGAAATTCTGTGATGTATACCTTTATGTCCACCATCTAGACTCTACAATGAGCATTTTGTTATATATCTTTTATTACACGAATTCCATCCATCCATTCCTGCATACATTCGTTAGCCCATTTTTTTCTGAGTAAGTTGTAGGTATCAGTAGACTTTACCCCTTAACACTAAGCATACAAATGAACAGAGTGCAATGCTTATGTTTTTAAGGTAATACTTAAACAGTGAAATACACAAAAATGAAGTGGGCCATTCTATGATATATACACCTGTGAGTCCTACTCCCGACAGAAGGTGATCACCACCCTGGAAAGCTCCCTCATGCTCTTTCCCAGTCATTTCCCGCAGTCCCGCCCTAGGCAACCACTGTTGATTTTCTTTTTGAACCACTCACTGATTTGAATCATCGCTTTTTTGTGTAACGCTTCTTTCATTCAACAACAACGTTTTAAGACTGAAAAGAATGTTAAGATTCATTCATACTGTTGCATTCGTCAGTCTTTTTTTTAATTGCCGAGTGCATTGTGTTGAATGATACACCACCATTTGTTTATCCTGTTGCTGGATACCTGGGCTATTTTTAGGGTTTGGCTATTATGAATAAAGTTCCTATGAAAACTCTTATACAAGTCTTTTGTACACACATGCTTTCATTTCTCTTGGGAAATACCCAGGAGTAGAGTTGCTGGGTCATAGGGTATGTGAATGTTTTTATGAGAAACTGCTCAGCCTTTTTCCAAAGCGGTTGCGCCATTTTTCACCGCCGTCGTCGGTGTATGGGAGTTCCAGTTGCTCTATGTCCTGGCAGCTTTCGGTGCGGTCAGTCTTTTAGCTCTCCCGGCGGCTACGAAGCGGCACCTCATTGCACTTGTAGCTCGCATTGCTCTGATGGTCAGTGGTGCTGCGCATCTTCCTGTGTGCTTATTGACTACTGGCATGTGTTCTTTGAAAGTATCGGTTGAAATATTTAGTTCTTTAAAAATTGGGTTTTCTGCCCTGGCTGGTATGGCTCAGTGGATTGAGTGCTGGCCTGTGAACCAAAGGGTCGCTGGTTCGATCCCCAGTCAGGGCACATGCCTGGGGTTGCAGGCCAGGTCCTCAGCCGGGGGCATGGAAGAGGCAACTGCACAATGATGTTTTTCTCCCTCCCTCTTCCCCTCCCTTTCCCTCTCTCTAAAAATAAATAAAGTCCTTTAAAAATTGGATTTCCTTTTTATTATTGATTCATAGCCCATATTTAAAGTTAAATTGTGTGGGGGCTAAGTCCTGTAATGATAGATCTCAAAATGTATAGTGGTGTAAACATACTAGAAACTTCTTTCTCTTTCACATGATGAGCCAAAGTGGTCTGTGGTAGAAGAGGGGAGTGTAACCCTGCTGCCCATAATTATTGCAGGCTTCAGGCTGAGGGAGGCTCCCCCTTTGTCAACACGTGACTGTTCAGGTTGCATGGGCATCGCTGTCTAGCCACGGAAGGTTGAGAGCATGGGTGTGTATGGGAGGTTTAGGGGCCAGGCTAGAGGTGGTGTAGGTCACTTCTACTCATACTCTGTGGCTAAAAGTCTGTCACGTGGCCTCACCTGACCATGAGGGAGGCTGGGAAATGTATTGTATCCTTGTGTCCAGGTAGCTGACCCTACTGCATTATCCAAAGCATACATCCCATGTTTGGTGAAAATCTGTCCAGCCATTTGCTTGTGATGTGGTGAAAGGCAAAAAGACATCATCACTTTTTAAAGATTATTTCCTTTTTTTTTTCTGACATGAAAATGTTCTTTCTGTTAGAAAATTTTGACAGCAATGGCGAAAATGTTTTTAAAATCTCCCCTGCTTGGCAAATACTTTTTTTAAAGATTTTTTAATTTTTATTTATTTTTAGAGAGAGGGGAAGGGAGGGAGAAAGAGGGAGAGGAGTATCAGCGTGTGGTTGCCTCTCATGTAGCCTCCACTGGGGACTTGGCCTGCAACCCAGGCATGTGCCCTGACTGGGAATCGAACCCACGAGCCTTGAGTCTGCAGCTCATGCCTAATCCACTGAGCTACACCAGCCAGGGTGGCAAATGCTTCTATATAGGTGGGCAGCTCTGTATCAGTATTCCCTCCCTCGCTCCCCAAGTTGTTCTTACTTTTGCTGAGCCGTGCAAGCTCTCGGTTTGGACTGCTCTCAGATGGCACCACGTCGTGTCCTCCTCCTCCGAGACCCGACGCCACGCTGGGTGTATTCTCCTTTGCAGTCAGAGCGCTGCCAGCGCGAGAGCGAGTTACTGGGCGTCTCTCCTTGTGGTCAGATTCTGTTGCTGACAAGTGAACTGGGAGTTCTGTAAACTTTAATGAGTGAACAGTGAATCACATATGCTCCGATCTTCTTGAAGATTTTTATTTCCCTTCTTCTCAAAGTCCTTTGAGAGGAGGGAGGTAGATTTTCCAGGTATTCCTAGTTACTTTGGATGAAACTTAAATGGAACTTGGTTGTTCATTGCTCAGAATGCCACTGGCTCTCCCATTGCGACACTTAGGCTTAATTAGCTGCTCCCTTAAAAATTGGATGAATATTTAAAACCTATCTTTTAAAAAAATTTCCTTTTTACCTGGGAGAGAGGTTGGGTTGTAGCTCCTTTCCTGCCAGTGAGTCATAAGACATTGCCTGTGAGGGTCTGTGTATTTTTTCCAGTAACTCGATTACTGCGTTGAAGTGACACTGCCAGGATTTGGGACAGTGAAAGGGTGATTGATCATCTACTGCCCTGTGCACATGTGGTTTCGTTTCTTTTGGGAACTACCTAGGAACTGAATTGCTGGGCCATGGCGTGTTGGGGACCTGGGACGGAGAGGCAGACAGACACTCGCTGTTGAGTAATGGAGTAAAAGTTTCTGAGCTTCTATTTCTGTTTGCAAATATTTAGACCACTTTATATTTTATCCGGGTAAGAAAAGAGAGGCTTATTGCAAAAATATAAAACAAGCAGATATTTATTTTTATTCTCTCTTCATTTTTGTTCTTCATTTTCTTTCCGAGTGTTGTGACTACTATAATTTCTGTTGCAAAGAGTAAAGGAATCTTTACATTTATGGATCAGTTTTCCTTTGTTTTTTTGAGTCTTTCTTTCTCTTTCTTCTTCCCTACTTTTTTTTTAATGGAAGAACCTTGCCAGTTCCCAGTGCTGCCAGACTGTTATTTAATAGACAGTTTCAAGACAGAGAGAACCTCTTTCATAACAGCCATTATTCTATGCGTTTTAAAGATTTTGTTTTTCATAGGATTATTCTAAATATTTGCTAATTATTGAAAACCACTAACAACGTGTTGATCATTTCTTGTCGGCAACTCACCAAGAACAGAAGGAAAAAATATGAGCACCTCTAGCGGTCCTCCCTTACCCGCAGGGGAAGTTTTAGGACCGATGGTGGGTGCCCGAAACCACAGATATTACCAAACCCTATTTACACACACACACACACACACACACACACACAGACACTTTTTCTTTAATACGTACAAACCTGTGGTAAAGTTTAATTTATAAATTAGGCACAATAAGGCAATAAGAGACTAACAACAATAACTAATAATAACAGAACAATTATAACTATGCTGAAATAAAAGTCATGTGGATGTAGGCTCTTTCAAAATCTCTGGAATTTTCCATTTGATATTTTCAGACTGCAGGTGGTTGCTGGTACCTAAAATGGCAGGATGTCAAACCTCGGATAAGGGGAGATGCCTGTATTTGCAAGGGGGCCCCCTCGGCTTGCTCTGGAACTTGGATTTTGGAAGGGTGCCTTCCCCGCCAACTGATAAGAATGGCTTGCTGTACCTTAAGCTGATGGTGCACACAATGCAGTTTATGCTGAGCATCTGCTTTGCTTCTGGGAGTCAGAAGTTGCCTTCGTGATCATTCCCCAGTGCAAACGCTGGGTGCTGGGTTTTCAACGAGCTTCCCTGCTAGACACAGTGTCACAGATGTTGCCACTATTTGTTGCTGGGGGAATTAAGTGTGTCCTGTGTCACTCTACTGGGAGAGGACTCTTGGAAGCTCATGCTGGTTTCCTCTGGACTTCACTCCATGTGTCCATTCTCCTTGCTGATGAATAAAAATGCTTTGAATAAAAATGCTGTGATACACTACAGCCTGAGTGTGCCTAGGTGCTGAGTTCCGAATCCTCCTAGGGAATCATCAGCCTGGTGGTGGTCATGGAGACCCCTGACACTGACTCTGTCCCTTTTTTAATTCTTCGTTCAAATCCAGATCTGAATAAGCTTCACACATGGCCTTGGTTGATATGTCTCTTAAGTCTCTCGTTTTCCTGCGGTGGTCATAAACAGTTTGTAGTGGTTTCATTTAGTCTAGTCTGTCAGTGAAGGGCCAGGCTTTAGAGTCGGGATTCAAACTGTGACTTCACCACTTGGGCAGATTACTTCACCCCCATCCCCTTTGGTTTCTCCATATTTAAAAAGGGCTAAAAATTCTTACCTTGAAGAATTGATCTCTTCATCTCTGTATTGCAATGTAGGAGGGCCCCGTAGGGCCCTAGAATGTGGGCAGGACATGTCAGCTATGCTGTTTTAAGAGGCGGGATAGTGTTGTGGCTAAGGGTTAGGGTTTTTGAGCCTGCCTGCTTGGGTTCACATTCTGATTCTTCCCCATTCTAGGTGGGTGACCTTGAGCGAGTTGTATAGCCTCCCAGTGCTTCCATTTCCTTTTCTGTGTATTGGGAATAATAATGGTACGTGCTTCAGAGAGGCGGATTAAATGTGATAACCTGAGTGAAGAGCGTAGAACAATGCCTGCTTGGCAAGCTGTTATTAGTGATGTTTTTGGGTGTGAGTGTCTCCAATAAATAAAGCCTCTCACACACACATCCCATGCTCAAGATGAGAGATAAACAAGAAGTCAGCGGAATGGGTGGAGATCAAAATATTATCTTTATTACTGGCAGAGGCCTGATTAGACAGTGTGGTTTAGAGTTTTGGCCAAGAAGGTTTTCTGGAGATAAGGCAGCCCTGGAGATCACCAGGCCTACCCTGCCCCACCCCCAAGGGAGCAGGAAGCTTGTGTGCTGCCTGGGCCATGCAGCCTGGGCCATGCGGGCTTCTGCAGAGGAAAGGCCTGGGGTGGGGGGTGGGGGTGGGGGGTAGAAGGGGTGGTGCTGCCAGGGCAGCCCTGGGTCCTTTTCCCAAATTGCTGCGTCAGGCACGCCTCTCCCTTTCACAGGAGGCCTGGACGCTGCCACTCCCTGCTCCCACCAAGTTCGTTTTCGAGGGCCAGGATCGTGTTTGGTTTTCTGTGCATGAGTGTGCGCATTGTGAGCACTTGATGAATCTTTGCTGAATAAATGTAGACTGTTAGGCAGAAGGTTGCTGGAAAATATCAGGTATATTCTGTATTGATATCTGAGAATGTGAAGGTATCCCTGATATAACCATACAATATAAACTAATATAATAATGCATGTCAGCTGTGATTAAAAATGATTTGAAAATTGCATATGTTATCATTGATGAAATACAGTAGTTTACATTTGTTTAAGAGCCTGTACTGAACAGGGGCTCACTCTTGAAGAATTTTCCTTCTGAGTGGTAATTATTTCTTTGAAGAGAGTGGAGGAGTCTTATTAGGGACTTCTTCCTTAAAAATGGTTATATATGTGTATTTTTGTTTCTTTATTTTATATAAAGTCATTTAAAGCTGAAGATGTGGTGTATATCTTCAAATAAAATTTCTATTGTCTCTAAATTTATATAGGCCAGTGAAAACTAAGCATGTTTTACGGAGTTTTTAGAAAGTAATTAGAGAAGTTATTAAGAGTGGACACTTGTAGTGATATGCTCTATTCATTAAAAATGTCTTCAGGAATTTTATGTTTATTACGTGAGAGTGGATCATATTGCCTTCATTAAGTTGATATAAAAATATAACTAATTTGAAAAACTTTTGATATTTAGCCCTGGCTGATGTGGCTCAGTGGATTGAGTGCTGGCCTATGAACCAAAGGGTCACTGGTTTGAATTCCAGTCAGGACACATTCCTGGGTTGTGGACCTGGTCTCCAGGGGGTGGTGTGTGAGAGGCAACCACACACTGATGTTTTTCTCCCTCTCTTTCTTCCTCCCTTCCCCTCTCTAAAATAAAATAAATACCGCTTCTCAGCCTTTTGGCTAAGATCAAGTGTAGTATCTGTTCTTATCAGTATAAAAATAAAATAAATACAATCTTTAAAAAAAGAAATCTTTTGCTATTTAATTAGATATAGAAAAGGACTTTCTGACTTAAAAATAATTTTAGGGAAGAAAATAGAAATCTAAAGAAAATGAAAATACATAATTATAGCACCTAAATATAATAATAGTTTTATTGTTATTAAAGTTTTTCTGTGGGTAAAAATTTTAATGGTGGTATAATATTTCATTTTATGGTTGTACCATCAGTAATTAATTGTTTCCTTATTTTTGAACATTTAAGTTCTTTCTAAGGTTTTGCTACTCTAAATAATATAATACTTAACATTCTCAATTGAATGTAAGTTCCACAAGAGCAGGAATTTTGATGTTTGCTGCTTTAATCCCCAACACCTAATGCATAGTAGGCACTCACTAAATATTTTTTGAATGCTGTTGAGTGATTTTAATTTAAATCTTAAGGTGTCTTTTCTTCTTGACTCTAAGACTTCCTAGAGAGTGGAAAAGAGAAGCTAAGGAGGTAATTAGGTTTCCTGTTTCGTAGTATTTTGGAGATATAGCTGGAATATAGCTTCCTTTGAGGCAAGCAGATACATTAAATAACTACTTTTCACTCCTTTTGTCTTGGATTCTGTTTGGAAGAACCCTTGACCCCAGAGTGTCCATTTTCACTTCCCCATAACATGGGCACTTAGAGATCAGAGGGCATTATGAGGCAATACCTCTGTGCGCACTGGAGTATTGTTATTGTTATCTTCTAGAAGCTTCTCTAAAGCCTTGTAACTTTTTCAGAAATGATTTATAAAAATTCGCTTTCCATAGTTCATTTCCCAATCCCACCCCTCAGTTTATTTAGCAAAGGTTCATTGCATTAACTCTTCATCTCAACAAATATACTGCATCCTTCTCCTCACCTTCTGGTAAATTCTCTCTTACCCGTAGTTCAGTGTGTGTTATCTAAGGTCGCCCCGAACATCTGTTGAAGTCGGGGATCTTCCCCTTTCTGGTCTTTGCCACTGGCCTCCCTTCTGTGTTGCTGACTCTGTTGAAGCTTTTCCTGTCTGACGTATTTTGAAGACAAATTACACATGCATTAACTTGTGTAAGGAAAGCTACTAAAAATGAGGACAATTGATCTGGTAGAGCAGGGAATTGGAAGCGATGTTGAATGCTCTATTTGTGACTTACACATGCACATTTCAGTCCTTAACAGGCGGGTGTTAGGGAGGTGGTTCCTGCATTGGTGGGAGGGGCCCGGCGGGGGCAGGATTCCAGCACTCCCACGCTGAGGTTCTGTGATTCAGTGGCATCAGGCAAGAGCATCTCATGTTTTAATTGACCAATAGATTTATTTATTCATTCATTAAAGTACTCTGCAACTGCCTCCTTTGGACGTGGTTTTTATTATTGACCTTGTCATCTTGACCCGGTCACAAGGAGGGGGCATGTGATGTGCTCTCATCTCTTAGTGGCAGCTCCTATCCGGCATTAGGGACGCAGGGATGTAAACGACACTCCGAAGATCATCCAGAAGTGGCAGGGCAGCGGTTTTTACTCCCGGCTTCGTTTAGGAGTTACCTAGGAAGTTAAAAAGTCCTTCTTCCCAGGTGTCACCCAGACTAATGACACCACTAAACAGGGTGCTGATCCAGGCGGCAGTATGCTTTAAAAAGTCCCCCGGTGATTCCAGTGACAGTCAAGGTTGAAAAGTTAAGGTTTAGGTTTAAACTAAAGGTGAAGTTGTATAATTTAACTCCTTTTTGTGATTCATTTTCTCCTTTAAATTTTAAATGAAAGTATACAGTGTTGATGTGTGACATACACACGTGCATTTTCAGAAGAGAGTGGTGTGATTGGTGGTAACCATTGACCCTTACACTGGGTACAGTTTGGAAGGGTTTGCTGCTGGGTGGGTGAGGGGTAGGTTGAGAGAGTCTGGATGCATCCTATACATCTCTCATGGTCTCTAAGAAATAAAACCTACAATGCTTTGCTTCTGCTATCAGGTCAGTGTCTCATAGCCAGTGCAGTGGTAGCACGTATGTGCTTAAGTGTGTGGCCTGCATTTTGCATACATTTAGTCTTTTTATGCATGTACTCACTCTGGGCGGTAGTCATTTTTTTTGGTCTATTCTGCATATGAAAAATGGTAACTCAGAAATAATAAGTAGCTTGCTGGTAGCTGTACATGTGGTGATTGGCAGTGCTGGAAGTGGGACCCAGGCCAGAGCTCAGAGTTCTGTGAGGCCAGTGCTTCTCCGTGGAGCCGGGTTGATCTCTTCCAACTTCAGTGTGAGCAGAACGCTTAGTGCTTCAGGAGCTTTAATTAGTGTGCGAGAGAACCTTCCTCGTAAATTCTTTCAGATTCCCACATCTCTTATTGACTGCATTTTCCCAAAGAGCTCTCAGTACTTTTATAATTGTTTTTAAGAGGCAGGTACTAACTTTATTTTGATATTCAAATCAGATGTGCGCTGAGAGTAAAAGTTGTCATATACTGCACTGCAGGCTGGGGAAGTTCCGAGGAGAATGCTTTCTTCGGGGAGGTGAACATGGCGCTGTTGACTTTCATCAGCAGCCGTGTTCGAGCTGTCCTCCAGGACAGATGTGGCTCACCCACACATCTGCCCTGATGTCCCAGTGCGCCAAAGGCCCTGGAGAGCTCGCTGTCTGGGCTCAAAAGTAGAGTGTGTGACGATGAATGAAGAGGAAGCTGCGAGTGGCTCAGGATCAGAGGGGGCTAAAAAACACTGCTCCCACCCTCGAGGAGGGTCAGCTGAGAGGCTTCTGATGGAACTGAAGTGGAAGAACCGAGTGGATTAAAACCAATGCTTTACTGCAGTAAAATAACCTATCCTATTTCAGAGACATATGACATCCTTAGAAAATGAACACTATTACCCACCTTGCCAATAATGGTTTATTTTCAGTGACAATAAAAGCCATAGACGTTTTCTTTTTGAGGAATTGAAAAGAAAAATAAAGAGCTGGTATGCATTGCTTGAGAGGAATGAGCAGGATGGACGCACTTTCACACCTGCGGTCGTGATAAAGCCTTTGTGAGTTCTGAGGAGAGCACTAACTAGTGCAGCTTCTCCAGACACCATCCTCTCGCTGTTAGTTTAGACATTCCGCGTTGAGTGCATATGATCCCTTTTGGGGATCCCTGCCTGGGGTGTGGAGCCCGATGGCTGTATCTAGGGCAGGAGCCCAGCCGGTTGGCGGGTTGCTCATCTTTCCGCTCTTCAGAGCAGATTTCCTAGCAGATTGGTGTTGAGATTCATCAAGGACTTCTGAGACGACCCAACTCTAAATTTAAGACAATGGCATATCTTTTAATACTTTGGACACAAGAAATTTAAGTAGATTTTAAGTAGAAAGTCTGAACATTGCAAAATGCTGTGTAAATTATGACAGTGTAAATTTACGTGGTTTTTTGTCGCCGTTTTGCTTGTGGTTTTGTACTGACCCTCCTGCCCTCTTTTTCTCTCATGTTCACGTAGAAACCTGACGTCCTCACCACTGGGGCTGGTCATCCCATAGGAGACAAACTAAATATCATGACGGTGGGGCCCCGGGGCCCCCTCCTGGTTCAGGATGTGATTTTCACCGATGAAATGGCTCACTTCGACCGGGAGAGGATTCCCGAGAGAGTCGTGCATGCTAAAGGGGCAGGTGAGAGCTATGTCCATTTGTTGTAAAAGGGTTGTTTCATAAGACCTGGGTTAGAAATTAGTTTCCAGAGGTTTGGAGCTCCTTTAATAGAAGGGCCAAATCTCCTTTCCTGGGAGAAAGGAAAAAAAATGTCCATCAAGATAGGAATTAGTAATTAAATGCTGCTTATTTACCTGGAGTGAACATTATATATACAATACTTTATCCTGCTGAAAATAAAAGTACTCTTCCTTTTCTTTCATTATACAGTTCAGTGAGGAAATGAAAATATGGATATACCTGGATTAACCTGCTATAACTGTAACTAGATTTCCATGGTACACTAACTGAATAAATAATGGGATGAGCTGTGCAAAACTGAGGATAGTTGTGTTAGGGTGGTGGGTTTGTGGTTATTTGGGGGGGGGGGTCCAAAACTTCTATAAAGCTTTTGTCTTGCATATATTACAGAAACAAAAGATGGAGGTGGTGTTTAAAAGAAAGCTAAAAATCAATAGGAAAAAGGAAACTCGATAGAAAGGAAGAAAACATTTTTCTCTTAGCTGCTTACTTGGACTCCCAGTTAGGACTTCCTAATTTCTTTATTTCCCCTTCGACCTTCCCAGGTTATTTTTGCACGCCTTTTCCATGGTGGCTTTGATATGTTGTTCGGTTTGTTGTTTGGCTCTGCAGTGACCTTCCTAAATGTTTGTTCTTTCTTTCCCTGCATTTTCTTCTCTCCCTGTTCTTTCCCTCCCAAGTCCTACCTGTACTTCAAGGCTGCCTCCGGCCCTGTGTTCTTGGGGCAACCTTGACTAGCCATGGCCAGCCCCGCCCCTCCTCCTCTTGGCCCCAGCTGCAGCGCCGACTTCAGCCCTGAATGCTAACAGGCCCTTGCGCGCTTCTCTCATCATTTTGTGTTTGCACGTCTCCCCTTTCCCCATTGTACTGGGGGCCCCTAGAAGGCCAGTGCTATGCTGTCGGTTTCTCTTGTCACCTAGATGCCTGCCGAGGCTCTGATAGCCTGAGTGATGTTCTCATGATGAGGATGTCTCTGTCTTTCTCGTTAGGGGCTTTTGGCTACTTTGAGGTCACACATGACATTACCAAATACTGCAAGGCAAAGGTGTTTGAGCATGTTGGAAAGAGGACTCCCATTGCAGTTCGATTCTCCACGGTTGGTAAGTCGGTCTTTTTTGCTTGAGTGGTATTCCTGTACCTTATTTGGGTTCATTTACAACTTAATTTCAAGAAACTCTTATTAGAAGATAGAAAACAAGCCCTTCTCCAAATTGTAGTCAGCTTTTACAGTAGAAAGCATATTTTGAAACATGTAGGAAGTTACTTAAAATTCTGTTTTTTGAGGTTTTACAAAATCACACTGATGCAGAAGCCACCTCCGTAATTCTGTGACATTTGCAGAGAACTTGCCTACAAGTGGTCGGCTCAGACGGAAGCATGGAGCTGGTGCTGTTATTCCGTAACCGTGATCACAGCTGCCCTTTATTGAGAGTGAACTCTATGCCATCCAGGCTTACAGACATGTCTTATGTGTAGATTTATTTTACCAAGTTATTTCTATTATTTCTATTTCAGAGAGGTTAAGTGACTTTCCTCACATAACAGAGCTAGTAAGAATTAGATCTATTAGATCTAGTGTTGTGCTACATCTTAACACACTATGATGTTGTGATTCTGTTTGTGTTTCAGTCTCTGTTCATTTTAAAAAGACTTGGAAATACAAAGATAAATGAAGTTAAGAATAAAAACCTATATTTTAACTCATTTTCTTAATACCAACTTCATACCTTTGATAACTCTTTTAATCTTCATAATGATCCTCTTCCCTTATTTTAATTTAATTTTAATTTCCTGTTTGATCAAAGCTTTCTCATTATGTTAAATTGATCATCTTTTCAGCTGTTACTCCATATACAGGCGTACCTCAAGATACTGTGGTTCCGGTCCCAGACCGCCACGATAGAGCAGTTATTGCAATAAAGCCAGGCATAATCTTTCTGCTGGTGCCTTGCCTTCTAAACAAAACATCTGTGATATAAAGTGCAATTAAGCGAAGCACAATAAACCGAGATATGCCCATATTCTCTTATTACTCTCAATTAATTCTTTAGTTTACTTTGTAGACCAACTTAGCAGGTGGGTGGTAGAAATAATAACCTAGGCACTTAAACACCTAATTTACTTCTAGGAAATGGGTTAGAAAGGCTAGATACCAATTTTTCTTTGTGACTTTAGGCTTCCTGGATGCAAAGTGCTCTGCTCATGCTTCATTTGTCCCATTCGAATCTTCTAGCTGGAGAATCGGGCTCGGCCGACACAGTTCGTGACCCTCGTGGGTTTGCAGTGAAATTTTACACAGAGGATGGTAATTGGGATCTTGTGGGGAATAACACCCCTATTTTCTTCATCAGGGATGCCATATTGGTAGGTGATAAAGAATTTTGCCCTCTACAAATGTGTGCTGATTTACATTGATTTTAAATATTCCATATAGATTGGCATTTGAGGGGAAGTCCTGGCAAAGGCAGAAAGAAAAGAATTTGGGTTTGCTGGATTACCTTTCAAAACACATTTTTCTGTATTTAATATTGTTTTATACGATCAAACTACTACGGTTACCATAAGTCTTAGATTTGGCATTTTAAGATTCACTGACTTAATGGGAGTAGTCCAGTTTTCCCTGCAGAATGTGGCAGATTAGTAAAAATACTCCCTTTGCCCTAGAAACAAGTAGAGGGTACATTTCATTGTAGGGTTCGGCAGTCTAAAATTCCTTGTTAATGTTCAGAATTATAATCCATAAACCTAACAATAGTCATTGTGTAAGACACCATAATTCTTGTAAACTTAGTTTTGTTTTGTTTTCTCTCATTTTGCGTTTAGTTTCCATCCTTCATCCACAGCCAAAAGAGAAACCCTCAAACACACCTGAAGGACCCAGACATGGTCTGGGACTTCTGGAGCCTTCGTCCCGAGTCTCTGCATCAGGTGGGGACACTTCTTTTTTCAGAAGTTGTCACCTGGGATAAAACTGTAATTATGACTCCTTAAGTGTTTCTCCAGTTTTGACTGTTTTATTGGAATTGGTTTCTGACTTTCTTTTTGGGCACTGCCTCAGATTTCTTGGTCTTGAAGAATTTTATAATGACCAATGTTATTAATCTTCCCTTAATGATGGACCTTAAGTGATGCTAGAAACATTATCAATTGATATTTAGCAGTATTAAGGATTGAAGTCTATGGTGTGAAGTATTAGGGAAATGAGGGGAAAGTAATACTAAACAAATTTACTATTAAAATAAAATTTGGATAACAAAATTAGGCTAGTTTTCAGATTGGTTTTAGCTTTTATTTATAAATTTTGAGCCATGAGGTTAATGATTTATCTATCATTCTGCTTCAAAGCAATTTATAGATTTAATGCAATCCCTATTAGAGTACCAATGACATATTTCACAGATACAGAACAAACATTTCAGAAATTTATGTGGATCCATAAACGACCCCGAATAGCTGCAGCAATTTTGAGAAAAAAGAACAAAGTAGGAGGGATCACAATATCTGATATCAAACTATATTGCAAGGCCACTGTAATCAAAACAGCCTGGTACTGGCGTAAGAACAGACACATAGACCAATGGAACAGAACACAGAGCCCAGAAATAAACCCAAGTCTCCATGGTCAATTAATATTTGAAAAAGGGGGAAGAAGCACACAATGGAGTAAAAATAGCCTCTTCAACAAATGGTGTTGGGAGATCTGGACAGCAACATGCAAGAAAATGAAAATTGATCACCAACTTACACCATACACAAAAATAAATTCGAGGTGGATAAAAGACTTAAATATAAGTTGTGACACCATAAAAGTCCTAGAGAAAAACATCGGCAGGAAATCTCAGACATTCCATGTAGCAGCATGTCTTAGGGGACATATCTTCACTGATACGTCCCCTAAAGCAAGGGACATGAAGGAAAGAATAAATAATGGGACCTCATCAAATTAAAAAGCTTCTGCATGGCTAAAGAAAACTGCATTAAAGTGAAAAGAGAACCAACTATATGGGAAAACATATTTGCCAATGATATCTTGGGCAAGGGTTTGATCTCCAAAATATATAAAGAACTCATAGGACTCCACTCTGGGAAGACAAAAAACCCAATTAAAAATGGGCAAAAGACTTGAACAGACACTTCTCCAAGAAGGACATACAGAGGGCCCAGAGACATATGAAAAGATGCTCAGCATCACTAGCCATCAGAGAGATGCAAGTTAAAACCACAATGAGATACTGCTTCACACTGGTCAGAATGGCCATCATAAATGAATCAATAAACAAGTGTTGGAGAGGATGTGGAGAAAAGGGAACCCTAGTGCACTGTTGGTGGGAATGCAGACTGGTGGAGCCACTGTGGAAAACACTATGGAATTTCCTCAGAAAACTAAAAATGGAACTGCCTTTTGACCCAGCAGTTCCGATTCTAGAATTATATCCTAAGAACCCTGAAACATCAATCCAAAAGAATCTATGCACCCCAATGTTCATAGCAGCACAATTTACAATAGTCAAGTGCTGGAAGCAACCTAAGTGCCCATTTTGATCCACAAAGTAAATGAGTGGATCAAAAAACTGTGGTATATTTACACAATGGAATTCTATGCAGTAGAGAGAAAGAAGGAGCTCCTACCCTTTGCAACAGCATGGATGGGACTGGAGACTATTATGCGAAGTGAAATAAGCTTAGGTGGTAAGGGACAAATACCATATGATCTTACCTTTAACTGGAACATAATCAACAAAAGAGAAAAGCAAGCAAAATATAACCAGAGACATTGAAATTAAGAACAATCTGACAGTAACCAGAGTGGAGGTGGGAGGGGGTAATGGGGTGAAGGGTTTTCAGGAACTACTGTAAAGGACACATGGACACAACCAAGGGGGAGGGTGGAAGCAAGGGAGGGAGGTAGGTTTGGCTGGGGTTGGGGGGGGATGCAGACAACTGTAATTGAACAACAATAACATAATTAAAGGATTAAAAATAATTTTAAAAATTCTTTAAAAAACATGATAATAATGGGGGACTTCCAGTAAGATGGTGGCATAGTCAGAAATGGCTCACCTCTTTGCACAACCACATCATACTTACAACTGAAATACAGAACAACAGTCAGAATTGTCAGAAATTGAGTTGAATGGAAGTCTGACAACTATGGAATTAAAGAAACCACATCCATCCAGACTGGGAGGAGGGACACAGATGTGGAATGGGCTGGCCCCTCACCCATGTGTGGTGGGTAAAAATTCGGGAGGAATATCTCGAGAGTGAGGAGTCCCAGACCCACGCCAGTCTGCCCAGCCCAGGGTTGCAGTGCCAGGAGGATAATCCCCACAACTTCTGGCTGCTAAAATCAGCAGGGATTGACTTGATGGAAGAATCTTCTGGAGCCCCAAGCAGTTCTTCTTAAAGAACCCACACGTGGACTCACCCACTCAGACTCACTCCCTCTGGGCTCCAGCACTGGGGTAGTAGCTTGAAAGGAACCAGCGGTATCCAGGGAGAGACTGAAGTGTCTGGCATTAAGGTGAGTCAAGGCCATTGTTCTTTACCTAAACCCTCCACTCACAGAGGCAGCAAGCTGGTGCCATATCTGAGACCTGGTTAGCAATGACCTGCCTTGGAAATCCCCAGAGACTCCACCCCACCTACATTATAGGCCCACAGAAGCTGCTTTTCCCTATGAATGGCTGGCCTTGCTTTATGCTTCACAACTTTTTAAATCCTCTCAAACAGGCAGTAGCTGGCCTCAGTGAGCCCCAGGCCTGGCACTAGCAGCAGCCAGCCTAGATTCACAGCTTGGCTTCTCCTGGGAAGGTCCAAGCCCAGCATAAGTAGTAGCCATCTCAGATTACTTTATAGCGCAGGCAGGTGGTCAAAACACAGGTGGGGGCTGACCCATCCAGGAAACTCCAGAGCCAGCACACTCAGTGGACAGCTACAGACCATGTTGGAGCACCACCACCCTGCCTGATGCTCCACAGAGGGTGGAGGTTGGTGGTAAGTGGTCACAGCCAATCCTTGCAGCTGGCTGGCCTTGGTAAATCCCTACTGTTGATCTGCCAACAGCAATGAAGGCTCAACTACAAGAAGAGGGTGTACTCAGCCCACATAAAACACATACCTCAAGTAGTCAGCTTGTGTGAAAGGGGAGGCTATGGTACTGGACCCTACAGGACACCTGTATTAGGCCACACTACTGAGACACGGAGTCAAAGCAGCTCTACCTAATACATACAGACAAACACAGGGAGGCTGCCAAAACGAGGAGGCAGAAAAACATGAGAGAATGGATTAAAATTCTAGGAAAAGAGCTAAACAAAATGGAGATAAGCAATCTTTCAGATGCAGAGTTCAAAACACTGGGTATAAGGATGCTCAAGGAAGTTTGTGAGGACTTCAGCAGCATAAAAAAGATCCAGTCAGAAGTGAACACTGATTGAAGTAAAGAACAATTTACAGAGAAACAACGGTAGAGTGGCTGAAGCCAGGAGTCAAATCGATGATTTGGAACCTAAGGAAGCAACAAACGACTAATCAGAACAACAAAAAGAAAAAAGAATCCAAAAAAATGAGGATAATGTAGCCTCTGGGACAACTTCAAGAGATCCAACATTTGCATAGTAGAGGCATCAGAAGGAGAAGAGAAAGAGCAAGAAATTGGAAATCTATTTCAAAAAATAATGAAAGAAAACTTCCCTAATTTGGTGAAGAAAATAGACATGCAAGTTCAGGAAGCAGAGTCCCAAACAAGTTGGACCCAAAGAGACGCAAGACTTATACTCCTAGACACATGATGATTAAAATGCCAAAGGTTCAAGATAAAGAGGGAAACTTAAAAGTAGCAAGAGAAGATAAGTTAGTTACTTACAGGGGAGTTTCCATAAGAATGGATATGGTTCGCATACTTTCAAGCTGATTTCTGAAAATAAACCTTGCAGGCTAGAAGGGATTGACAAGAAATATTCAAAGTCACAAAAAGCAGGGATCTGTAGCCAAGACTGCCCTACCCAGCAAAGCTGTTGTTTAGAATGGAAGGGCAGATGCAGAGCTTCCCAGACAAGAAAACACTAAAGGAGCTCATCACCACCAAACCCTTATTACATGAACTTTAAAGGGACTTATTTTTTTAAAAAAGATAAAAACTATGAATAATAAAATGGCAAAAAAAAAATACAAAATCTTTCAACAATTGAATCTAAACAAACTAAGCCAACAAGAAGAACAGGGACAGAATCATGGACACAGACAGTGTTCTGATGGTTGCCAGATGGGAGGCGGGTATGGCGGAATGGGTGGGGAGGGGATTCAGAAGTACAAATGGGTATTTACAGAACAGCCATGGGGATATAAAGTACCGTATAGGAAATGGAGTAGCCAAAGAACTTCTACGCATGCCCATAGACATGATCAATGGTGTGGGGACTGCCTGAGGGAGTGGGAGATGCTGGGTGTGGGGGGCAAAGAGGGAAAAATCAGGACAACTGTAATAGCATAATCAATAAAATATAATTTTTTAAAAATGATAATAATGGCAACCTTTTCTATGGGTACATGGTTAATATGTTCCATACTAAGGACTTTCTGGAAATTTGGGAGTGTCTAAAAATCTAGGATGTTTTGATTTAAATGGAAAAATTTTAGGTTTTATTTTTCTGTTTCTTAGGTTTCCTTCTTGTTCAGTGATCGGGGGATTCCAGATGGACACAGGCACATGAATGGATATGGGTCGCATACTTTCAAGCTGGTTAACATGAATGGGGAGGCAGTTTATTGCAAATTCCATTATAAGGTACGTGTTGCGTTTGGGGCAAGGAGTGAAAGGCTCCCACCACCCCCATCTCCTTCCTTCTCCTGGGGATTGGGCAGAGATCAAAAAGATCAAGGCCTCTCCAACCTTTCCCTCATTCCACCCCCAAGGATGAGGAGTATCGATCTATTTGATTAGCACCAGGCGTGTTTTGTTATCTATCACCTGGTCACCATGCCCAAACAGGAGAACTGTGTGTGATCTCTTTCTGGTCTCTCCTTTTCATGTGGCCACAGGGTAAAACCACAAAGCTGTTCATAGTCAAGCTTTCTTCTTCCGGACCCTGGTGACTCCGCCATACGTATTTGGGAGAATGTTCCTTTTGTGCCAGCTTTCTGGTTTAATGTTTCTGGTGCTGGCAGGTGCACATTGAAATTTTTTCTTTGTAGAAAGAGAAGATTGAATTTTTGATTTGGTTTCAAATGTAAGGAGTAAATACAGGCCTGTAGGCTAGGCCAAAGGAGATGTCTGCCTGGTTTAGCCTAGCTTTCTGGAGTTCTCTGTTGGAGTTTAGAGTCGAGTCCTAGCAAATAGTGAAGTATAGTGCTTTGCCTTTCTTTAAGTGGAGTTCACTCTCTGTGCCAGTGAGTTTCAGTGTGAGCTTTTTTCTTTCATTCTGTAGACTGACCAGGGCATCAAAAACCTTTCGGTGGAAGATGCAGCAAGACTTTCCCAGACAGATCCTGACTACGGCCTCCGGGATCTTTTTAATGCCATTGCCACCGGCAATTATCCCTCCTGGACTTTTTACATCCAGGTCATGACATTCAGTCAGGCGGAAACTTTTCCATTTAATCCATTTGATGTTACCAAGGTAAGTCAGCCAACAACCAACTTATATTCTTGTTTAAAGTGCCTTTGTACCTAA
Source organism: Tonatia bakeri (assembly GCA_004024845.1). Taxonomy (NCBI): domain Eukaryota; kingdom Metazoa; phylum Chordata; class Mammalia; order Chiroptera; family Phyllostomidae; genus Tonatia; species Tonatia bakeri. Next base: position 89,352 of record PVIA01004109.1, read on the forward strand.
TTTTAACCAGTTTCCAGTCCCGCATTCACTGTGGCTGGGAAGTCCTGTACACGATGTGGTGGGACCCCGTGCCAGCCTCCTGGGCTGTGAGTGAGCGCTCACCAGTGCCTCACCAGCTCCTGGCTGAGACGTTCCCTGAGCTCACCAGGGTGGCTTGATACATTGTCATCAGCAGGGAACAGTTTTGGAAAGCCGATGTACTTTTGCCCAGGGAAAGTGGCAGTGTTTACTGTTGACTGTTGTGAAAGATTTAACCAATGCACTTACCTTACATTCTTATCATTTTATTGGATTAAACATTATTATTTTTACTGATTATGATTATGTTTGCAAGCTGGAATTTTTCTGTGGGTGCTTTAGTTTCCTGCAGTTGGCTGTCTGGTAATTATGCATGTCACATTATTTTTAGGTTTGGCCTCACAAGGACTACCCTCTTATCCCAGTTGGTAAACTGGTCTTAAATCGGAATCCAGTGAATTACTTTGCTGAGGTTGAACAGCTGGCCTTTGACCCAAGCAACATGCCCCCTGGCATTGAGCCCAGCCCTGACAAAATGCTTCAGGTAAACCCGGTGGATGGAGAGGCACCGAGGCGGGAGTACGTACGTGCAAGTGTGCACGTGCATATGCTCACACACTGTGCAATTTGTGTGAGGCGTGAACTAGCACTTAACCTTTAATTAAACTGAGTCCTTAGTGGATGTGGGACTGACTAAGACACTTGGAGATGGGCATTGCAGTATGAGCCAGATTTCGTACAAGTCCCTTACTATGTTAAGACTGACATTTGGTCCCGTAATTTGAAAGAAGTTATAGTAGAACTGCCTCAGGTGTTTGTAAAGAAAGCGCTCTTCCTTCAGACTAACGAACCGCAGGGGGTATTTTTAGTTGATTGGAACACCTTGGTCAACATCATTCCATTCATTTCCCCTTCCATGGTGATGCTTGAATGTTTCCATCAGTAAAAAGAGACCCAGACATGGTTTTTCACAAACTGAATTTTCGTTGTCAGCGATTAAAGGCCGTGTTTGTTTGTCTTGAATGTTCCGAGGCGTTTGGTACTTTTTCTTCACTCTCTAGCATGTGGTATTGTGTGTACAAAGTGGAAATTCTTGTTTGGACTAGACATCAGCAGAAAGCTAATTGGTTTAATAATTGTTGAGAATCAATGGTTTTTGCTTTTGGACTATGGTCATGAAACAAAAGTTAAAGATTGTAACTCGGGGTCAGACTGCAGTGACCGGTGGCTGCTTCGGACGTGAGCATGTGCTTCCAGGTCAGGTGTCACTCCTTGGAGGCAAACGACGGGTCCCCTGTTTCCCTCAATAACAACTTTTTCTGCTTTGCCAGTGGGAACATCTGGGGCACTTGCAGAAAATAAGATTTTCATTAGTTTTTGTTATATTATTAACTCATGTCAATGGAATACCTATCCATGTGTGTGCTAGACTGTCCTGACTGCTGTCGCAGATACAAAAACACACAATGTCATGGGAGGCAGAATGCTGTGCTGAGTCAGGGAAGCTTGTCTGACAGGAGATGATGACAAAGACTCGAGAATGAGGTAGCACTGGAGGTGGCTTTTGGGTGAGGCCTAGATTCAAGCTGATGGCGGGGGATGGCCCTGCTGTGTCCATTTCCCAACCTTGGCTCTCTGTCTGTGCATGGGTTGGGTTTGCTCTACAAGCACCAGGCAGCACACAAGCAGAAGTAAATGACAGAAGCCACCTCCAGGAGCTGTTAGGGCTCAGGAGCACCTTTTGTCCTGTTGGAAAAGTTAGAGCATAGCTTAGTCTATTTTGAGCTAAAGGAGGCACTCGGCTCCCAAACTGTTAATGGACCTCAGCCGTGGCTGCACGGCCAGCCTTCTAAATGTTACCCTAGACTATTCGAAACGATCGTGGGAGGCAGAGGCTCTCAGCCAAGAGCAAATTGTTGGCAGGGCAGCGAGACTGGATTGAGCATGCACTGGTATGAGGGATTGGGCACAAAATAATTTCGTAAGTTGCTCTTTTCAACTTGATTTTTATTTTGGCTCACAGAGTTAGGAATGTAATAATACCCTTTCAGATTCAAAGTCAGTGATAAAGTCTAGGAAAGAAGACTGCTCACAGAGGACAGCTTTGAATAATGAGAATGTTTAAATAGCTGGATACTATGCAGAGTTAGTCAAAGCTTTTTATTTCAATACTAGTAACCGGAAGAACTTTTAAAATGCTTACCATGCTGCCTTAGTAAATAACTGAATTTAATCTTTGATTCAGGACCTGTGGCATTGGAGGGCCATCGTTATGAACCACAGCTTTCTTTGTGTAGTATTTTGTTCTTAACTAGAAAGTCTTGGACCTCTGAAGTGTCTCTGACACAAATTAAAATGCAACACGAGAGTGGCTTTTCGTATAATGTACTGCACAGTTGGTTTTGTGGAAATGTGCTTCTTTGTTAATGCCCACAATGTCCATCTCCTTTACGACTGCAGGGCCGCCTTTTCTCCTATCCCGATACTCACCGGCACCGCCTGGGACCCAACTACCTTCAAATACCCGTCAACTGTCCCTACCGTGCGCGAGTGGCCCACTACCAGCGTGATGGCCCCATGTGCGTTCTCGACAACCAGGGTAAGCCCACGACACTCGGCTCCTGCTGCGAGGGCACAGGGCACGGGCGTGTCGAGGCTGCGGCAGCCGGCTGGTGGTTTTCAGGCTGGCCCCCGGGGCCCTCCTGCTCCGTGCGGGAAGGTGCCCCACAGGCGCTTCTGCCAACCACATAATTTTTGCCCAGCAATGCAGGTTTTACCTGTCCGAGGACTCTGCACACTGTTATCTAAGTATTTCCTTTGTTTTATTGAGAGTGCCACCTCTGATTTTCCTTGTTACCCATCCGGTCGTGAAAGACAGGGAGAAAGAACTTTCACACTGATTGTAAGTGGAGTAGCATCTAACATAGGCGTTAAGTTTTAAAGACTCTTCCCAAGTGGGCAGTTCCTTAAATCACCAAGGTTTAGAATCGTGGAAGTCCGAAAGTCAAGAGGTCATGGTCCTCTGCGCTTCTTCCAGGCCCGCGGAGGAGCGAGTCTGGTATATTTGGAGGGGTGGGGTAGGTTAGAGATAGAGGATGCGGAGCAAGTCCAGGGATTCCCCAAACCGCTTTTTGTTCAGTGGCTATAACTGAACTCCTGTAAATCGGCTGGTGGGATGAGACTACTGCATTTTGTTTCTTGGGGCCCATTTATCAAATTTGTGTTTTTTTTCTTTTAACTACATTTTTGGGTGCCATGTACAAATAGCTTCTGTTTCTAATTATTCTTCTAATTAGAGAATGCTTAATTTATGTTTTTTTCTTTTAATTACATATTTGAGTGCATGTGTAACAGCTTCTATTTCTAATTATTGTTTTAATTAGAGATGGCTTAATTAAAGTTTTTTCCTTTTAATATTCCACAGTTTAATATGCATCTTAACTTCCTTTTTTAATTTCGTATTTAGGGTATGTGTTCCAGTGACAGGCTGCTTACATTGGTCCTGTCAGAAATTGTACTCCTCAGTTATATTAATAGCCCTAGATGTCTATATTGAAACAAAGTTATTTTTTCTATTATAAAAATAATACATGTGCTTTAAAGAAAATTTGGAAACTGTAAGGTACAAAGAGAAGGCAAAAAAAAAACCCATTTGTAGTCCCAACACCCAAAGGCCACAGCTGTTAACATTTTGCTGTATTTCTTGCCAGTCTTTTCTGTGTGTATTTTTTGTACGTTTAAGATTACTTGTATATGTAATTTTGGGCCGTGCATTTGACACCATCATCACTAAACCTTCTCCATGTATTTAACGAGGTCGCACACTCACCAGCCGGCTGTATTGGTTGGTCGCTGTATTTCTGCTTCTCTAGGGGTGACAGTGGTGTAGACTACGTTATTGCTCAGAGTAATTGGTGCTGAGTCTTCTGCATTTTTGTTCTAAAGTGATTTTTTTCACTCATATTCCTTGGTCCTTTTGTCACTGAGGCTGGCTGTCATTGAGAGTTGTTCACGTGTGAGGAGTTAGAGAAGTTCGTGTGTGTTTTGGAACTTCATTGATGAGTAACTGCGTCACGTTTGCCGTTCTTGTGTACCATTAGAGTGGTACACGTGTGGAAGACTACTTGCGGGTGGATTTGCTATACCGCTTGCCTCTTTGTTTTAAAAGCAGAGCATTTGGGCTGCGCGCTTAGAGTCCGACAGAAGTGCTTAATTGTTCCCAACAGTCAATGACTTGAAGACAACTCCCACTTTGAATAAAGGCCAGAGCTTATTTGGAAATAGAATTTAAAAATTACTCAACGAGGCACATTTCAAAGAGCTACTGCTTAATGGAGAAAACGCCGTGGTGACTGGTTACTGGAGCACCTTGTTCTCCATACAGACGTGGTTGACCTGGAATGGGTTTCTCGAGCTAATGACTGGGCTCCATAATAGTATGCTGTCCTCTCTCTTCCTACATGCCCTTGGCACCTTGATAAATGTGATTAGTAGGCACCCCCGTGTGTCCACTCTGCATCATCGGTTCAGGCAGCGTGCTGGGTAAGATTCCAACCCCAGTCTGGTTTGTTCCAACCACTCAGTTTCCAGGCCACTCCTTTCAGGCAGTGTCCATTCAGATAGTTAAAGCTTCTGCTCACATCAGCCGGAGAACATTATAGTTGGGAAAATAAATATGCCAAAATAGAAAACCTCTTCATTCTTTTTCCAGAAGGCATACCAAATGTTTTGATTATCTTTTTCACTTTAAGTCCAAATAAATGAGTGCTGACATATTAGAAGTATCAAAGTTTTAAAAATCCCTTTTTTATTTATCTGTGGAAGAAAGTAAAAGTGAAGCTAAAATTGAGTGAAGCCATAATCCATGAAGGAGAGGCACCAGCCTTTAACGAAGAGCAGAGTGTGTGGGAACGCAGTGTGTGCTGGAGGGCGGAACGTCTAAGAACCCAGAGCTCTAGTACCGGGCCCACCAGAGTTACCTTGTGGCTTCGCAGCAGCTGAGATCTCAGGGCTCAGTCCCTGCAGGAGCAGAGCTAGAACTCTGAGTTGCTCCCAAGAATTCTGTGATTCTGTGTTTGAATTGAGCCTAAACCTACATGAAAATCTAAAATTTGAAATGTGCCTTTGGGTCTCATTTTCTAGGGGGGTCAAATCAAACCTGCATAAATGTATTTGTACTGGCAAGTGTCAGATTTCACAGAATAGATGCTTTGAAGTGTTCAAGGGGAATCTGAGACCCCTTCACTAGGACTCAGAGTGAGACAGCCCATGCGAGCGTTTGGAGGATGACAGTATCCTCTAAGAATCTGAGTACTGCCTGTAGGGAAATATGGCACATTAAAAATACCGTGTGTAACGTGTGTATCGTGACCGTGTGTGTGTGTTTGTAGACCCCCGTTTTCTGATCTCCCTGAGTCAATCCGTGCGGCTTGCCCTTGCAGGCGGAGCTCCCAATTACTACCCCAACAGCTTCAGCGCTCCCGAGCACCAGCGGAAGTACGCCCTGGAGCACAGCACCAGGCACTCCGGGGAGGCGCGGCGCTTCGGCAGCGCAGACGACGACAACGTCACGCAGGTACTGACCGCTCTGTCTGCTGCGGGAGTCACGTAAGCGCTCTGCTTCCCTGTGTCTGCCGATTCGGCCTCTGTCTGCTGCGGGAGTCACGTAAGCGCTCTGCTTCCCTGTGTCTGCCGATTCCCCCCTCCGAGTCTCTGGTGTGTCTCAAGTTGAGTTCAGGGAGGACACCCCTACTCAGAAATCAGTCCCTTTTATCAGACGGGGTTGACGAGTTGTGTTACTCTGTTCTTGCAGTTCAAGGTATGGCACGTTTCAGTTCCTCTAACTTTTACTGAGGGGATAAGGTGGGGGCCACTGGGGAAGAAATGATTTCATGGAAATCTAAGAAATGGGTGAGCAAAGCTTCCGTGCAGCCAAATTTAAGAATCTGGACAGGACTGACGGATTTAAGGGACTAGAGCTGGATTCAAAATAGCTGCAGGAGCCTCCTTTGCAAGAGTGCAGGTGTTTCCACCGTGGGGCTTACCAGTCACACGACCCTGCTGCTCCTTCTGCCTGTTTCTGCTTTCCAGTACTTTCCTCCTCTCTACCTCGGAGCTTCTGCTTTAACATGGCTGTGGCTTGGCAGTGGCCGTGGCCTAACTGTTCTTCGTGGCTTCTTTCTCCATATAGTGCCCGTTTTCCGACCTCTCTTACTTCTCTCATTACTTCTGTACCAGGTTCCGGAGAGAGGGCATCAGATTGACCTGACTAATCTTTTCATCCGAGGTTGCCTCACTGGCCCTTGGACAGCTTAAAGTTAACTGCCCTGGGTCATGTCCCGTCCTCTTTCCAATGACCTGTGGCTGCCTAAGGGCTGTTCTTTCAGCAGTTGCAGTGAAAGAGGCCCTTTGACCTCGGAGAGCAGCCTCCTCCTCAAAATGTTCAGTACAACTTACACCACATGCAGAAAAGAATAACGTTACAAAGTGTAGCCGTCTGATAGCTCTGCTTGGGTAGTTGGTGTTAAACTTAGTATTTAAATAAGAATAGGACCTATTTCTACTTTCTCATTTTGTAAATGTGGGTTTCAAGTAAAATATACTTACATATGTGAATTAATACACCGTGAAGGTATCTTTATTTGAAAGACACTTATGTGCATACATGTATGTGTACATAAAAAAGAAGATACTTGTTGTAGGATATAAACCATATTTAGCTGAAATTAAACATCTCCTGAAAGGCCTTTTATATTAACGGCATTATTCTTCATATGCAGGTGATACCAAGTGTATTACAATACAATTCCTGCCTCTCAAAGAATTTGGCCTAATGAGGTATATTCCAGTGTTAAACTAACAAATATAACCTCTGTAAAAATTAATTTGAATTATGAGGCTATTACATACACATTAAAAATTATAAGGTAATCATATTTTATTGAGAGATATATCCTTATCACTATGTAGAACTCATGTTTTTAAGCAGGGATGATACTGCTCATAGGTTTATCGCATAATCCTGTAACACAAAGAATCCTAGGGGAACTCAATAAGAAGGTCCAGATTCATACTCTTAAAAATGATTCACTGGGACTTCCACTTCTGGCTTATTGCAGATTAGCTTGTGTCAGACTCAGCCTTTCATGGGGGACATTGGAAAGCTGGACAAAACGCAAAGAGCATCTGTTTGAAGGCTTTGGAAAGCCTAGCAAAGCAGCAAGGATTTGAGGAGCCAAGATCTTGGACAGAAAAGTAGTGCAGAGGTGTGAGCTTGGCATTCAGTGTTCCTTCTGATGAGGCATTTGTTCCTTTGTGAGCATTGGCCAAGATGCTGAGCAGAATTTACCACGTTTTTATGGGGCTGGAGGGATAGCAGTTGGAGTTCAGGGCCCATGAAGGGAGAGGCCTTCCGTGAACATTGAGGCTTTCGGCTGGAATCCCTAGCGGGCCGTGCCTGAGCGTAAGGGAGTGCCTGAAAGAAGCTGACCTTCCCAAAGACTGAGACACAACTTCGCATCAGCCCAGTCTCAGCCTGGGTGAAGGGGACCTCGCTTTATCCTACCCGTGTGCCAGAAGCAAACACAGCTCTTTGGGGTAAGTGGTGCCCCCAAGCATCTCCTCATTTTCCAGATCAAACAGCCAGCATTCAGTCATTACCAGGCGCGCCCAACATAAGACCTATGACCGAAAACCAGGAGGGCAAAAACAAATCCAACAGTAGAGACAAGCCAACTGGAGATCCAGATGGTAGAATTGCCAGATACAGGCTTTGAAATAGCTGAATAATATGTTCAAAAAATAGATGACCCCATGGAGAATTAACAAGAGAACTTGAATCTGTATAGCTTACTATAGAGGAAGAACTGAATGGCCGTGCTGAACTGGAAAATGCAACTGAAATGAATAGCTTAGTACATGGTTTTAAAAGGAGAATCGACACAACTGAGAGGATGTTAGTGAACTGGAACGTAGAGCAGCAGGTGCGACCGAGACTAGCTCGGGGAGGGGGTGAGAGCTTCTCTTCATTACAAGACGCCGTTTAGGGACTGAACAGGCAGCCTCAGAGCGGGAGGGCGTCGTTTCGCAGAGGACTCACGTGCGGATGGTGTGAAGAGCCGCAGAGCAATAAGAAAAAGACGGACACATGAATGGAAACATATCTGGCCAGAGACGTGAATAGGCACTTGCAGAAGAGGATATCCGGACAGGTGAAAAACATGGAAAGGCGGTTTTCTTTACTAGGGATGTGGAAAATAAAACCACAAAGAAACACCTCTAGAAACACACCAGAGGAGCTGGAAGGAAAAAGACTGACTGTCCCAGGTGCTGGTAAGAATGAAGAACAACTCTGACCGTCATATAATGAAAATATTTCCCAGATATGATGTCACTGGACCTGTGGCATTGGGCAGTGACCTTCACTGTCCCACGTTTATATAGTGTTTCTACCATAGAGGTAACAGTAGACACAGACAGTATCCAGAATATAGGAGTATGTGATCATTGGGAAGTGATATGTTTTGAGGGTTTGTTACTTTTGTTTGCAAATGTCATTTATTTATCTACTTGTAAGTTTATACGACTTAACTTTTAATAATGGCTGTATTTAACAAGTCACAGGATTCCTAAAAATTTGGCAATTTGCTCCCATGAACAAGCTGCCTGCCACACACCACTGGGATTTCAGGACCAGATTTCTTCTAGTTCAAGGTGGTGTTGGGTTGGCCAAAAAGCCTGTTAATTTTTATCCATAAAATAAAAGACATGTTTTTCATTTCCACCAATAACTTTACTGATTTGGATATTGTGAGTATGTCAGGTATGTCCTGCTATTGGCTTCTAGTGGGTAGAGGCCAGGGGTGCTGCTAAACATCTTCCAATGCATAGGACAGCCCCACAGCAAAAATTATTTGGCCAAAAAGTCAGTAGTACAAGAAACTTCCCAAACCATTTTTGACACGTTTGATCAGTCACCGCACCTTCTCCATACACTGAACCAATCTTTCTTTGTGTTTCAGTTGCATTCTTACCTTTCTTGAATTAATAAAGCATAATACATCAAAAATGTTGCTTGTTTTCTTCCATCTTCAATATTAAAATGGCTGCACAAAAATTCACCAATTTTGATTTTTTTAATGCAGCTGATATGACAGCTGTCACAATACAGTCTAATAAAATTGTTCCAAATTAAGTTAAAGGTGCTAAGCACTACTGGAGCTGCTGTACAGAAAAAAACTAAATGAACTTTTTGGCCAACCCAATAGATTGAGGTGACGTAGGAAGCCTTCTACTTCTCACACAGACGTGTTAGAGTCAAATGAAATTTTTAAAAAGTGTGGTTAACAAACAAGGAAGTTCAATCTCTAGCTCCCAAAAATGAAAAAGAAATCAAAGCAGTGTGTGAACATTGAAGGTATGAGTTATGTCATGGGCGTAACTAAGCCCTATTTACATCTTATTACGATTTTACACCTCCGAGAGAGGCTAGGAGTTGGAGCCTCAGGCTTCATGTATTGCAGAGCTAAAACTCGCCTCTTGACATGATGATGATAACCAGGAACTGGCACTTCTTTGGAAAAACTACCTGCCAGGCTGAGGATGCATCTTGGAAGCATGTGGGCTCTAGATGGAAGCAATGAACTCTGAGAAGTTGGGGTCTTTCTCCTGTGCTGTGCTCGGGTGAGGTCCTTGCATTCTTGTCCCACTGAGGGCCAGACAGAAGCCCTGAACTGAGAGGCAAGTGAATCAATAAGTGTCGTTAGGCCTTTGCCAATATGATGAAGAAAAATGACCATGTGCAGATACCTTCACAGCTCAGACACATGTGGAGCTTCAGCAGACGATAACTCCTACTGAAAATGAGTCACGTGGAAAAATCACGAACAGGGAAATCCAGTGCCCCTCGAAACTGCACATGCAGCAGATGGAAGAGTTATGCACGACAGAATAAGAGCAGGTTTGAAATAAGCACCTTAACGGCATTTAGGAGCTACAGAAGAGAATATGATCCGTAAGACAAGAGTCGGAAGTGGGAAAACAAAAACAGGTGGTTTGAAAAAGAACTAAACAGAAGTTTCTAGAAACAAAAAATATAATCTTTGAGCTAAAACCCCAACAGATACAGTGACTCAGTGGGTGTGTAAATAATATGTTATATACAGCTGAAAATTAGAAAGTGATTTAAGAACTGATCTGAGGAAATCCCCATAATATGGTACTTTGATTAGAATGTGTTAATATCAATGTCTGATTTCTGAAGTTTGTATCAGATTTAAACTTTGCTTAAATTAAAAAAAATGCTTTATTATAGCCTGTTTCATAACTTACTTAGAAAAGCTATGACTGCTTCAATGTTTTAGAAATGATATTTTGGATAATTGGGTATTTTTGGATTTTATAAACATTAATAGAGCAATACATAGAACAGATGGTACTCAGTAAATAGGTATTTGTTGAATGAGTGAATGAATGAATGAAATTTTAGAATGAAATTATACCTTGTACCTTAGAAATTATTGATTTTGGAAATGAGCAGAGGCTATTAGGACTCATACCTGAGACTTAGCTCCTATTTTTATTTTAATCTATTGCTGTATGTTTTAGAAGTAAACCCAATAATCTAAGGAAAATACCACTCTTAACATCTATCTGCTCCAAGAATCTTGGCCTTTGAATAACTAAGGATATGTACATGAATTAGGGTTTTTTTCCTCTGTGATTCTGGGCATGGAATTGAACAAACGTTATGCTGTGCTAACTGTACATTTGATGATAGTTTGTACATTCTTGACTCGTCAGTATTAAGAATGTGTTGGGATTTTTAACTGTAGGCTATATTGCATTGTGTTTATGACATTTGTTAGCAGTGACAACAAAGGACATTATTAAATAACAGGAGCTATTATCCACAACTGAATTCCTCCTATTTTGCTTAAAATCGAACAAAACAGAAAGTGAGGAACTCAACACAAATAACACTTTCAACAATAATTTAAAGTTATTCTTAAATTCTGGAAACTCATTTTTATGCAAATGGGCAGTCTTGCTTTTTCATTTCCAAAGTCGCATATTGGGTGAGCTTTGCCTGTGATGAAGGGGCTGTTCCGTTTTCCTCACTGTGTTCTCACGGGGCAGGTGCGGACGTTCTACCTGAGCGTACTGAATGAAGAGGAGAGGAAGCGCCTGTGCGAGAACATCGCGGGCCATCTGAAAGATGCGCAGCTTTTCATCCAGAGGAAAGCGGTGAGTGGTGCTGTGGAAGCTGAAGGGTGACCTCTGCTGGCTGGAGAAGAGAGTGCAGCTGTGTGAGAGAACCCTTAAAAGGAAAAGTGTCCTTTCTGTTTTACTTGAGCTAAGCACACTTAAAAAATTTGAACTAAGCTCCCATCAGCCTCCGATTACTTTCTCTCCAACGGATATGGCATATCCATTGATCCTTAGCTCTTCGTCCAATGTGTAGTTATTTAGTTGAGTTCAGGGGGAATTCTCTCCCACGCAGTTTTATTCAACTGCGGCCAAGGTCTGTGCAAGAGAATAGTATTCAATACCAAGATGTGGGTCCTGTCACAATTTTGCTTTGAATTTGGACGGTAAAAAATGCAGATTACATTTCTGTGGTTTCAAGCCTGCCTGTCCACCTAATATTGCGACACTGACCTTCTTTCAGAAGCAACTGGAGACTTGCATGTTTTCAGGGGTGAGAACTGAGCTGCTTCCAAAGGTCAGGCCGAGCTTTTGAGTGATGGTGCCACGTCTTTTTGGTGGCACTCACGGTGCTGTATGAAGTTCCCTCACTCATGGTTTCCTGGCCTGCCACGGGGGTAAGCTTCGTGTAAGGAAAAGCTTACAAGAAGCTCCACTATTTTGGAAACCCCACTATTTCCTTGTCTCCTGGCTGCTGCTTCTGTGTTCACAGGGGCAGCTGGGCTGGCAGCTGCCGGGATGTGTTCAAAGGCCTGGAGACAAGCACTAGCAGGCGGGCACCCTCTTTGTAGGCAAAGTTCTCTGTATATAACTACCTTTCATGAGTGTGCGTAAAACTACCCCTTTAAGTCTTTGTGGCACGGTGTGCTTTCTGCTCTCTCCAGCGGGGAGCCTGATAGTGGCCAGTGAGATCGCTGGGGCAGGTTTTATTTTATCTCGCTGATGAGAATGATTGAGGCGGCTTGTAGGGAGCACACTCTTGGCATACTTCTCATGTGCGCTGAAGCTGGTAGGCTCCATGTGTATTTATGATGCCCTACCTCTCCCTGCTGTCTGCTTGGGCCCAGCTATGATTGGGAATTCCTGCTTGAAGTGTGTGGAATTGCCCAGCAAGTGGCCATGACTTTATATACTTTAAATTGAGGCAGTGGGCCCGTTTCTTAACACAAACCACTATAGCCTGAGTCACTCCGAGGTCCGCTCTTTACAAGCAGTCAGCGCAGTTTGCCTCACGCGCCTCTTTCTCACAATAGTGGGAGGTAGATGACGCTCTCTGCCTCATCTTACGGCGGGTGTGCACGCTCAGAAGGTTGATCAGTGTATGTCCGAGCTCCCACTGGACACCCAGTCTTACTCTGTGTTGCTACTCCCTGTGTGGTTCTACCTCCTGAGGAAGCGCCCTTCCTCCCCTGGCCTAGGAGGGACTGAGGTCACGTGTACATTCATTTTCAGGTCAAGAACTTCAGTGACGTCCACCCTGAGTACGGGGCCCGCATCCAGGCTCTTCTGGACAAGTACAACGCCGAGAAGCCTAAGGTGAGCCCAGTGCGGCCTGGCTGGGGCAGAGCCCGCGTGTTCGGGCTGAGACTAGGTGTGGTCTGGCTTCCCTTCAGGATGACTCTCCTCAGGGGCAGCCCTCAGACCTCTTACACAGTTGTTCAGAGTCTCCTGTGAGATGAAGAGAACTCACGTGCAAAAACACACACTCCTCGTTTTAGCTCTGGACTGTGTTAGCTAGTGCAAGGTGAATGAGTTCTGAATTATTATTTTCATCAAAGTTAAAGCTAAGGTAAACACCAGGTTGCTGCTGCTGGGTGAGTTCATTGACCTACTGGTCTTGTTCTTTTCAAACAGAATTCGATTCACACCTTTGTGCAGCATGGGTCTCACCTGGCTGCAAGGGAGAAAGCTAATCTGTGAGGGGCGAGCCCTGGTCTGGTGCCAAGTTGTTCCCCGCCTGTGAAGCAAAGCATGGTATTCACGCGTGTAATCCTGGCCGCTGGATAGAAGATTCTCCTGGGCTAGAAGAGCAAATGCAAGTCTTTAAAATGGTAATCCAGGTTTCTATAACAAATAATGTAACAATGGCTTTTAATATTATTTCCCTAGGGGAAATGAAGGTAAGGGCTTAACAATCATTTAAAAGAAACATGTATTTGCTTTTGACAATGGATTGGATTATTCACTTACAATGACTAGAATGACAGTCTCTGGCAGCAATATAATTTTATTTAATAGGAAAAAATCTTGGTGACAATATGTTTACATATCATCTCATGGCCTATTATATAAAAATATGGTTATAATTATATATGAAGAAAAGATCAAGATAATCCACTTAGAAATTTAATTTTTCTAAGTTCCTTATTGGAGAAACACATGTAATGCCTTAATGTCTTTTGAAAATAACTTCAATACTTCAATCATGGTTTAATGCTTATTTCTTGGAATTGATCAGATAAAAAAACAACTTGGAATTACATGTATGGTAATACAACATTGATTTTACAGTAGAATGATTTGTAATTGTTACCTTTTTACAATAAAATAATCTGTACATAAGAATAGAAGAATGGTATTTGATTGCTTTTGGCTCCATGTATAACTTGGAATGTTCCAGCAGCCGCTAAATCTGACTGTCATCTGTTGTCTGGGGCTCACCCGTAAAATCGAGGATACCGGTATCATGAGGATACTGTTGTGTGCTTAGTTTAACTCAGTAGCCTTCAGACCCGGGGACCAGAACTCCAACTCTATGGCAAAGAGAGCAGACTTCCCGGCTTCGAACATCACGCACACCTCCCGTCTGTGAGCTCCCTTCCCTGTCTGCCTGCGAGTTTACAGAGTAGGGGCCCCGACCCTCGAGTCCTCTTCTGTTATCTTTGTATGCCCATGTTTGCCCACCACGCTTGAAAAATCAAGTGGAACACCTTAAAGGTAAATTCTGAGTGCTAAATGAAACCTGTTTTCCTTAAATCCTTATCCCCTTCATTTCAGATCTTCCGAACCATTTTGTGTTTACTCTTAGGAGTGCCCTGAGGTCTTCAGCTTCAGAAACCTGCGGACCACCAGCACATGCAAACTTTCAGTTTTCCAGCTCACACTTCTTTACTCTCCTGTCCGACTCTCCTGCCTGTGTGTGAGACTGATTGGAAACTGTTAACATTTGTACACAGGGAAAGTAAGTTTGTCCATTTGTACCCAATGGGGAATACTTTCAATATAGAAACTTTACTATAGTTATATCTCTTGACTATATTAAATATATAAGATAAACTGATAAAAATAAATATAATTTGACACTGGGCAAGAGGTTATTCATTTGGATATTGGTTATAAATAGAAAGGCAGAATTTTTGAGATAATATTCTGCCTTGTTCTATTCTGGAGCATAATAAATGGATAGTTAAAGTCATAGGCATCTACCATGTTTCGTGCATGTAAAAAATCTGACACATGGAAGTGCCTCCGGTTCTATTCTGGAGACCTCTCTGTAGCTTTCGAAGGTAAATATTGATGAGGGTTACTTCCCCAGTTAGGTTTTACTTCCTAGGAAGTACCATGTAATTATATTCCTTCTAAGTGATATTAAGGTAATGGTGATGGTAGCCAGTAATGATGGCAAAAGTGCAAGAATGCAAGAAAGGGAAACCAGTGTTTGACCTTCCTCGGGATTTTGGGGTTGTGAATGCACAGCTGTGTTTCCAGCCTTTATGTCCACTATGCTCACCAGTGTCGGCCAAGGCAGGTCTCGTGACTTAGCCAAAGTCAGAGAGGAAAGGGACTCTGGCCTGGAGCTGAGTGTGTGTGTGTGTGTGTGTGTGAGAGAGAGAGAGAGAGAGAGAGAGAGAGAGAGAGAGGGAATACCTCTGAACACTTTAGCATAGACTTGCCTTCCCATCTTTTCTCCGGCACCACTAGAAACTTCACTGGTCATCACCCTCTTTATGCCATTACGTCCCTTCTCGCCGTTTAGATTTTATCGTTTAAAGTCATGATTACTCAGAACCCAGCCTCGGTGAAATATGCCCCTTTCTTAGCTCCTGCACTGAAGTGCCTGCGGCTGGAGCAAAGCATAGCCCTGCTGACTGGGCTTTTGCAAATTTGACCACAAACGTCAAGTGGACCCGGGCACTGTGTGGGAACCTGCCTTTTCTTCCTCAGTAAACTCTCCCACGTATCTCCTCCCCTCTCAGCTCCTTATTTCACCAGGGATAGGACAGCTGCCTTCTCTTGTCTTCCACCCCAGTCCTCCAGCTTTCCAGCACAGACAGCCACGTGCTCACCTTCCCTTCCCCCGACAGAGAAGAGCTCCCTGTGCATGCCGAAGGCCAGCCCCATGCACGTGCCGGTCCCCTGCCCCCTGCTCCTCTGGAGTCACCCTGCCCTCTGTTGCACCGGCAGCGCTTCCCTTCTTTCTGTGTGCCTCCTCTTCATGTGCAGACCTGCCCTTACGGGGCTCCTCTTGAGATCTTCTCGTGATCTCACAGACCTCTCCCATTGTTGCGCCCTTTATTCTGTTCTCCTTTATTGAAAAATATCTTAAAAGAGTTGCCTTTAATTTGCCACCTTCACCATCTGTGTCCTCTCTAAAACCTACTTCAGCCAGGCTGCCCTTGCCAAAGTCACCAGTGACCTTCCTGCCACTGAAATCTAATGGTGCCGTCCAGCAACCCCACTTCTGGGTACATACCCAGAAGAAGAGAAAGCAGGGACTGGAAGGGGTATGTGTGCGCCTCGTGTTCGTAGCGGCATTACTCGCAATGGCCAGAAGGCGGGAAGAGCCTGAGTGTTCACTGGTGGATGACTGGACAAACAAAATGTGGCCCCGCCAGACAAATGGAATATCATTCAGCCTCTTAAAGCAAGGAGCTTCTGACACGTACCGCAATGTGGATGAGCCTTGAAGACAGGATGCTGACTGGAATAAGCCAGAGACAGAAGGATGAACATGGTATGAGTCCACTTAATGTGAGGCACCTAGAGCAGTCAGACCAGAAAGCACAACAGCAGTGGCAAGGGCGAGGGCGGGGGAGGCGGGGAATCACTGAGTAATGGTCCCAGAGTTGCCGTTTGGGGAGCTGAGGAAGTTCTGGAGAGGGCCCGTGGTGACGGTTGTGCAGCATTGTGACAGTATTTCATGCCACTGAACTGACTGTACACCTTAGAAATGGTTAAATTGATAAATTTTATGTATATTTTACAGCAATAACAATAATGCAATGGTCTAGTCTCATTCCTTTTCTTATGTGGCCTCAGCAGTGTTTGATCATTAACCACTTTTTTTTTTAATAACAGCTTTTTGGAGACATAATCCATGTACCATAAAAATCACCCACTTAAAGAGTACAATTCATTGGTTTTTAGTGTATGCACAGAGTTATGCAATCATCTCTACATTTAATTTTAGAACATTTTTGTCATCCCCCCAAAATGCCCCTGACCCCATTAGCAGTCACTCACCATCCCCCTAACTTCATTCTCCCCCCCCACCCTGGGCCATCGCGGATCCATTTTCTGTCTAGATTTTCCTACTCTGCATACTTCATTTAAGTAGAATCATAGATGGTCTTTTGTGACTGACTTCTTCCACTTAGCATAATGTTCTCAAGGTTCTTACTTGCTGTAGTGTGTGTCAGTACTTCATTTTCTTCTATTGTCAAATAATATCATTCCATCGTATGGATATGCCACGTTTATCCACCCTTTCTTAGTGGAGAGGTGGTTTCCACTTTCTGGCTGTTACAAATAATGCTGCTGCAAGTAAATACTGGCGGACATGATTTTGTGTGAACACATGTTTTCATTTCTCACATTTTCGTCTTCTTGAAAGACAGTTTCACTTACCTTCTGGGCCCTTAAAAACTGACTCTCAGGCCCTGGCTGGTGTGGCTCATGGACTGAGCACCAGCCTGTGAATCGAAAGGTCGCCTGTTCGATTCCCTGTTGGGGCACTTGCCTGGGTGGTGGGCCAGGTCCCCAGTTGGGGGCATGCAAGGGGCAACCACACACTGATGTTTCTCTCCCTCTCTCCCTCCCTTCCCCTCTCTAAAAATAAATAAATAAAAATATTTTAAAAATGACTCTTGGGATTTTAAAATCTATTATTTGCTGTTCTAAAACATGGACTTGGTCCGGACTTTTAGAAGTGCAGAAGGACAACTTCGTTTCAAATTCAAAGTCAGAATTTTGGTTTAAAAACACATGAATTTTTGTTTTAATCTGTAGAAGGGGCATCACTCTAAGTTGAAATCTCTGCTCGGGAAGTGAGTTTTACGGACTCCTCAGCACTGACTTTCCTGAGGAAAAGAACAATGGGCGAGTCGCCGGGCCTTTCCTTTGCGTCCAGTTAATGGTGTTGCCACACAGCAAAGGGCCGGATTCCACGTCAAATAAGACAGAGGTTTAAAATTCTCATCAGAGGTTTTAGAGATGTGAAGGGTTGGTAGAGGTGAGCTAAGAAAGTTCTGTATACTCCTGAATTTGGGGGAATTTTAAACAATCGTATCAACATGCAGCAGGTCTGCTATGGAAAGCTCTATTGTGATCCTTTTCACAGAGGAAATTCTTACGCCCTAATTCGACTGGACTGTGTGATAACTGAATTTTGCATTGTCCATTGTTTTTATTTTTTGTTGTTTTCTTTGGTATTGTTTGCTTAAATTGTGGTATTTTGAACAGTCCTTTGCATTTTCTGTTCCTGAATGAATTGCATTATGAAACTATATGCTTAAGTAAAACTCACATTTTGAAGGGTAACGAGGGCTGGGTGATGGTCCCCAAAAGGATATGTCCGCCTCCTAACCTCTGGGACCTGTGAAGGTGACCTTCTTTGGAAAAATGGTCTTCAAAGTTGTCATTAAGTTAAGGGTCTTATGGGCTCATCCTGGATCATCCAGGTAGGCCCTAAATCCAACGGCAAATGTCCTTCTAGGAGAACAAAGGGGAGAGGGAGGGGCGTATGAAGATGGAAGCAGAGACTGGAGTTTTAGTCATGAGCTAAGGAACGCCTGGAGCCCCCAGAAGCTGGAAGAGGCCAGGAAGCGTTCATCCCGAGAGCCTGCGGAGGGAGCGTGGCTCTGCCCACAGCTGGACGTCAGACTTCCAGCTTCCAGAACTGTTTAAGAATAAATGTTTTTTGTTTTAAGCCCCCAAATTTGGTGATTTGTCCTGGACAGCCCTAGGACACTAATACAAAGAGGGTGCCGGTTTAATGGTTTTATAAAGTGACAACTTCCTGAGAAGCACAGGGATTCATTTTTTCATTCTCTGAATTGCCTGATTCCCCCTCTGGGGGTGGACAGCATCTCCTGGGGGATGGGTTACTCCTCAGTCCTGTTCACTGCTGCCTGCTTTCCCTGTGCCTCAGTCCCCACGGTCCCCCTGAGCTGCTTGGTTCTGCCAAGGTCTTTACCCAAAAGCTCCCAGTTCCCTTCTTGCTAGCTAATTTATAACTCCCTGGACATTCTCTTTCAGCTGGACTGTGGGCTTTGATCCGGTCCATTAATAGAGTACTTACCTCTTTAGGTGGCAGGGCAGGGGTCCCAAATTCAGAATGCACAAGCTTGCTGGATGTAGGAAACCACAGCAGTGCACGAACGAAGCTGACGATCCGGACAAAAGGTGGTAGGAAGCAGTGACTAGAGGCTCTGCCCGAAGGGACAGCTTCTGCTTCGCTCCAGGCACTGGGAGACTAGTGTTTCCAGATCTGATTTTTTTAAGAAGCTGATTTTTAAACAAGGCAACTAATTCACAGTAAGACACAACACAAAACCTCAAAATGACAAGTGAAATTTTTGTGTATGTGTGCACCAAACAGAGAAGTATCTTCAGACCCCACTGGCCCACGCATTTCCTTTTTGAGGGGAGCCTCTGTCTTATGATGTAAAGGTGGCAGTAGGATTACTCTATGTATTTCCTGCATCTTTTGGGGCGCTTTGAGAATCTCCAACTCCTAAAGCTAGGGAGTGGAAGGGTCACCAAAGGGTTTAGGTTGCCTGTGCTTTGCTGGGAATGCCTTGCTGAACTTAACAACACGGAGACCGTTTGACATGTTAAATATTTTATTCACATTGTTTACAAACTATATCCACTTGGAAAACACATGAATCCAAAAATAGATTATTTTACAGTAATTCACATTTTTTTTTAAAACAAGTTACTTTTGAAGTTGAACTCGAAGCATGGAGGTCCTCAGCCAGTACTGTGTGTGGTTCAGTGCCTCGCCAATGAAGCTTCCTGCTCTGGTGAAAGAGAAGTCCCGGGCAGCCCACCTAGCTGTAGGTCACTAACGGCTTACCTGCCAGGACCCATGAGAAATGTCAGTGCAGACTTTAACCCGTGCACATTTAGTGGTGTAAATTCACTGTCGCTATTTTTATCAAGGAAATGGTGTGTTCTGGAGCTTGCACACACATCAGGTAGGAAGACAAAATGAGAGACTCATCATTTAATTGGCCATCACAGAGTTGTCAGGACATGCCCAGTTCCATACAGGATTAACGTCTTGGCCATGGACAGAGTCAACGAATTACGATTTTATTGCATTGATATCTGGAGTCATAGAAACAGTGGTGACTTGGAAACTGGTGCAAGTTTCCTTGCCTATCTGATGCCCCCACCAGGAGGAGAAGACGGGGAGTAAGTTCAGCAAGAATTAAGAACGTGTCTAATTTTAAGTGTGTTACTCTGGAAGGATGGCTGTGGGAGTTTTGCTCAGTGGCCACAGAGAGGTTCTGGTTAAGAAACTTACTATTCACCTATGCTAAATCCAATAATGTACCAGCTTGATGGCTTAGCTCTTTCACTAATTAAGAAGCTTTTGCATAGAGTTTGACTTGAGCGATTTAAAATCTATTGAATGTTTGTCTTACGTTTCACCCCCTCCTATTACATTAACTACAAACTTATCACTTTTTTTCTTTGTCAGTCGCCATGTTTGAATGAGTAGAAACTTGTGAACTCTTGGGGTAGAAGCACTGGTTGAGTCTGAAGGCAGAACTGGGTCATTTTTCTCTGAGCCGCACTGGCTACTGTGGCCCTGCCCCCCTCCAACAGGGAAGTCACATGTGCCCAAGGTACCACGAAAGATCACCCCCTCCTTCCCTTGGGTTAAAAAAAGGAGAATTTCTTAAGGGTTGCTGCCATCACCCCGAAGTAGACAACAACAACTCTGAACCCAAATTGTAAGATGAGATGTGGAGAAATTTTATCAGGACGTTTGCAGGTTTAAAAAAAGAAATGAAAACCAAGACTTGCAAATGTCTATTGCAATCAGCTTGTTGGAGAAGGTGGAAATCCAGAACGTGAGCCAGACGACAGAGTGGATCATAGCTTGTCCTCCTGCCACCCGTGAGCGTTTTTCCCGAACTTGTACACTAACCTTCGGTCGACCCGCTCCAGAATTCCCGTTTTATAGTAGTATCTGTGAAAGACAGCGGCGGAGAAACGCGGGGAGGGTTTGCACCCCAGAAAAACAACAGGTCGTCATTCTTCTCCGGTGACAAGGCTGGTCTTTGGTTACCCTGGTATTTTCACACCCTGTTATCAACTTACACTTAAACCTTTCCCAGACATCCTGCAGACTGAACCTCACCACGTTCAGTTCAAAACATGCTGTGTGTGTGTGTGTGTGTGTGTGTGTTTGCACACATGTGCCACGGCCCAGATTCACAGCAATCCCCGGGGAACACTGCCAAGAACGGAAAGGACGGCGTGTCTACTTACACACCATAATCCCACCTGTAACTAAGAACCGAAGTGTCTCATGACCTTTCAATTATGAAGAAGAAAAGCTGCAAATGCAATTTAATGTGCTACGGGTGGCCATTTTACATGACCGTGCCCGAGGGCTTGTGGCCTTTCATGCCACTAACTTACCTCAGAGCTCGGCTCAACTTTTCATACGTCATTCTGTCGTTTTTCTTCCTCTGTCCCCACATCTTTGCCAGGGCTTCTGATTTAACCACCCGAAAAATGCCTTGTTCCCGATCTTCCCATTCCAGAATCCCGCAGTTTTCTTCGGGAGACAGGAGGAGGTCGCGCACAAATTCCCATAGATGAGAACTTTGGAGGCCTTCGAAGGAGGGAAAGTTACTTAATTTTTTTTCATTTGTTTTTAGTTTTAAGGGAAGGGTTGTACAACTGCTCATTCACCCGTGAGACATGCTGCTCTGTGGAGTTGTGTTCAGTCGTTATGATGGAATGCTGCCACCGACTAGCAACACTGGTTCACGGACTTTCTCGTGCTCTGTGGAGCCACAGGCTAGTTCTGATGGAATTAACGAAATGACCATCCACAAATTTTTTCATTCGTCTTTCTGGCAGGCACCGTGGTTGTATTAAGATCCCACACCCACAATTGTCTGGCTAGACCAATAGTACAATTATATTTTCCATGAAAAGCTGGTATGTCTCTTGTTCCACTATCTGGTGGTTAAGACTAGTTCTGGAGTCCAACTGCCTGAGATTGGGTCATGAATTTACCTCTTCCTGGCTCTGCAATCATAGTCTCTCTAGTTGCCTGTAAAATGAGACAATAGGAGATCCTGCTTCATAGTAGAGGTTAGAGGATTGTGATTCAATACCTATCAAGTGGCTAGAACCGAGCCCAGCAGGCTGATTCTGCACTGGGTGGGTCTCAGTTCAGGGAAAGGCTAACAGAATTGCTGACTCATTGTGTCTTCCCTACTGCTGTCCCTGAGTGCCTCGGTGAGAAGGACCCCCAGTCGACCAGCACAAATAGACCTTTATTCAACATGGTTAGGACATTACTTCCTCATTTTCATTCTTAGAGTACCATTTCCAAGTGAAGAAGAAATAAATGTGAATTGGATAACACGGGCACAAATCACGGTCAGTTTCTCTCCTGCCTTCTTGGGGAATAACTGGCCCCACGTAAACACTCAGTTTCAAACTTATGAAAGCAGAGCACTCTGTCTCATGAACGCTTGAAAGAAGTTAGACATGAAAAGTGGTGTGTCCACACTTACTTGTTCGGCTATGACTGTGACAGTCTTGACTTTTGATGCCGCCTGTTTTCAAGCAACTCGAATCAGCATCTGAAATAGAATGGTTTCCAGCGGTAGAAAGGGATCTAGAGGCCGAATTCAGACTTTGAATTGCACACACATGAACAGATATTAATTAAACACCTTTGTGGTAGAAGACACCGTGCTGGGCACTTTGGGTGATTAGTGGCTGGGAGGTGAAAAGATGCCTAAGACTCAGTGTGTGTCCTTCAGGAGAGTCTGTATTCAACACTGGGGACTGACTCCGTGCCAGGTTCTGGGCTCCATGCTGGGGACACAAGAGCCAACAAAACAGACCTGGTGCCTGATCGTGTGGGGCTTAAGGCCAAATGGCCAGGTTAAAACATAAATGACACAAACAAGTCAGCCATGGATTTACACCTTATGAGGAAAACGACACTGGATGGAGGAGAAGTACCTACTTTAGGTAGGGTGGCCTGGGAGGACCTCTTGAAAAGGAAACATTTACTTTGAGAGATAAAGATGTGAAGGAGCCACGTGAGGAGGAGGGAGAGAGCATTCCAGCACATGCAATGCCAAGCTTGGAGAGAGGACCGATGAGGCAGGTGTGTGGAGTGCCCAGGAGAGAGCGGTGGGGATGGCAGTGGGGAAGCAGGCTGCTGGTGGGTCATGGAAGGCCTTCTTTTGCAGATCTGGGTATTCTAAGAGTAAAGTGAAAACTTTGGAGTTTGACAGAATTCACATTTTAAGAACATCTCTCTGGCTAGTTCCTGGAGAACAGACTGGAAGGAACATAAGCAAAAGCAAAGAGACCAGTGCCTAGCTCTGGGCCTGGCACACAGTAGGTATTCAATAGATGTTTGTTGAATGAATGAATGAATGAACGAACGAAAGGAAGGAGAAAGAAAGAAATGGATGAGGGAAGCAAAGCAATTGAGGGCTTCAGAATTAGACACATTGGGTCGTCTGTAACTTAACCTTGTTACCTTAACCTCCATGCTTTTGTTTCTACCCCCATAAAAAGGCTGTGGTACTAGGACTTGCCTTATAGGGTCATAGAAAAAATTACCTAAGACAGTATCTATGAAGATTCTAGCACAGGGCCTGGTTCATAGTAAGCACTCAATAAATGCTGGTTGCTATTATTATTATTATTATTATTATTATTATTATACTGACTCTAACTGTGGCTAGTAATATATTTAGTTAAAGAACTTACAGGACACAGTATCCTGTCCTAGCTCATCATCCTCCTATGCCGTGAGGAAGGCAGGCTGACAAATAGATGCCCATTTATAGGTGGAGACATGGACCCCTGAGAAAGGGGTAGTCAGGTCAACCTCACTGCTGCTTCGGAAACACAGCAAGTGCCTGCCCTGGGCTCCAGCCTTGGGCCTCAGACTCAGGAATGGCCTGTGGGCTTTGGCAGGCTCAGTTCTTCTAGGACCTTTGCCTGGATTGGGCTGGAAGTGAAAGCTGGGGTTTGCACCCCCGCCCCCACCCCATGCTGCAAATGGATGAGAAGGGATTCCACCAGAGCCAGGAAGCTCTGTGGGACCTTGTCTGTGGGGGACCCGGGCTCTGTGGGGGTGCAGGGCACCTGCTGCAGCCCACGGGGCTCACAGACCTGGCTTCCTGCACTAAAGCTCTGAGTATCAAATCCTTCGTCAACCAACTAATCTGAATCCTCAGTTGACTGCTGGGGAGTTACAGACAGAAAAAAATACATCATTAGAAACCATCCGCCTGCCTGGCCCTCAGCTTGCACCTCACCGGGGAGTGACCACGTGCCCTGTCTTCCTTTTGCAGATGAATGAGCTGAAGTTACGGGGCAAGGAGCCTACCCAGGACCCACACCCTGGTCCACAGGCCAGAGCCTTTGCGTGGGGCTCAGTAACTGATGGCAACATTATCATCAACATCTTTAAAAAAAAATCAAAGCTCCAGAGTTCCCTTTCCTAAACCTTGTCTATCTGCAAAAGCTAAACAGTGAGGTTAATTTTCAGAATGACCGAGTGAGGTCCGCCATCACCTCGTAATCACAAACTGGGTCTGCTCAGGGAGCACACGTTCTGTGAAACACTCCGAGCCACCAGGCCTCGGGGGTGAGTAGCGATGGCTACCATTGCTAATGGATGCCAGCGTTTGGGGCATCTGTGCCGCTGGCACGTGCCAGGCACTTCGTCGGCATTATTTCTGCAACTCACGCACCATGTTATAGGCAGGGAAACTGAGTCTGGGACAGGCTAAGAAATCATAGACCCAAGCCTGAGGCTCTGTCCCCTCCATTCTCCTGGGACTGCTCTCTTCTCCTAGTCTGGGATTGCTTCAGACCACCGCCCTTTCAGCGTGGTCCTTGAAAAGGGGTCGAGCCCCCGTGCTCAACAGCAGCCTCCACAGAGCATTGGGCAGCTCGAACTTGGCTACTTACAGTCTTTGATGGTGGACTTGGTCTCTTCAGCATCATTAAACAGGGAGTAACCTGGGAGGAAAAAAAAGAAATGTACCACTCGTATAATGCAATCCTGGCTTCCCCTGGCCAGGCTGGGAGAGAGACGCTAGGGAGACAGAGAGTGATTATCCCCCCCTTGGGGTAGTTTTATTTCAGAAGGGATCTTGGAGACGACTTGGCTTATATGGGACCACCATGAAGCCACCACTGAGAGGTGACAATCTCCTTGTTTTATTTTTTTAATATTTTATTTATTTAATTTTAGAGAGAGGGGAAGGGAAGATGAAAGAGAGGGAAACATTAATGTGTGGTTGCTTCTCACACGCCCCCAGCTGGGGACCTGGCCTGCAACCCAGGTGTGTGCCCTGACTGGGAATCCAACTGTGACCCTTTGGTTTGCAGGCCTGTGCTCAGTCCACTGAGCTACCCCGGCCAGGGCTGTTTCCTTTATTTTTAAAAGTGTCTGCCTCTTGGTTACATTCATGATGATAAGAACAGCTGTCTTTCACTGCTTGTGTGTCCCTATTGCTGTGCCAGGTTATAGGGATAACCAATGCCTGCCAAGAAGCCTGGGAGGTGTGTATCAACCCATCGTACAGATGAGGCAGTGCAGATTCAGGGAGGTCCTATGGCTCTGAGGTGCTAGAACCAGGGTTGGGACACTGGTCTTTCTGATCTCAAAGCCCTTGCCTTGTACTGAGGGTTGGGACACTGGTCTTTCTGTTCTCAAAGCCCTTGCCTTGTACTGACTTTCTGTGACTCGGCCCTGTTGGCTGTGTGACCTCGGTAAAGTCACATAACCTCTTGGGATCTCCATTCCTTTATCTGAGACATGGGGATACAGACTCATATGGTTTCAAAAAACCTTCCCAGGTTTGATTAACCTGTCCAACATTCTACTCTTGCAGAGTGGGTCCAAGCGTTAAATCATGCCAATAGAGCCAGCTTTGGACTTTCTGGTCCTTGGCCATCAGGAACGGGATGAAATAAAGTGCTAGTCTGACAATGGGAAAGAAAAGGGTCTAGTTAATTTCCTTTTTTTTCTGTTTAATAAAAGGTCAAACAGAAACCTCTCGGGATTCACCCTTTATAGTTGCCAATCTTTATGAACATAAGGCATTATTTGGTGTATCAGCCTGATTCCTAAATGCTTTTTTTTTCAGTTTTTCTTTTCTTTTCAAAAATGTACTCAACTGACTTTCCTTTTACCTACAGTCTCCAGTTCTAGTGAGAAGTTTTGATTAACAGGGGATTTTGGTTAACAGAGAGTTCCGGGGAGTGACACTTTGCTGTGGGAACCCCACGCAGGGGCGGACCTGGCGAGGTCATTGGGCCCTGACCTGGGGCCAACCCCTGGAGGCCCCGCCCCCCACACCGACCTTGGGAGCGGACGTTCTGGAGGATGAAGTACAGGTACTCCCCGCAGACGCCGGCCGCCTCGATGAACTCCTCCTGGGTCATGCTGCACAGCTGCAGGCCGCTGATGTTGAAGTGGCAGAAAGAGATGCAGCTGGTGTCCAGCTTGTACTGGTCGCAGCAGAACTGGAGCCATTCCCAGACATGGCGCTTCGTCCAGTACTCAGGGTGGACGGACGTCCAGTAGGAGTCGCATGCTGCACCAGAGGAGAAAGCAGTCAGGGGCGGTGCCCCCTGGGAGCGCCTTTGGAAGGCCTTCTGAAGGAGGCTCTGGATATGCTAACACCCTCATCCCTTGTCCAGTAAGCTGAAAGGGGTCCCGGCCCTGAGGTGTTCCGCTAGGACCCAGATCACCTTCTGTTCTGCAGTAAAAATCAGAAGGGACTGGATCGTACAGGTAAACTTTAGGGCAGGAGAGGGAATGACAGGGGTGAGAAACCCAGTTACGGCTTGGGGGCAACCTGGCGCCTAGAAAGAGAGGAATTAGTGGAGGAGAGAACAAGGCCCTTCAGTGGTTCAGTTTCAGACAACATGGTGGCGGGAGCACAGGCTCTGGAGCCTGACAAGCCTGGGTTCAAATCCTGCTTCTGCTGCTTGCCACTTGGGCCAGGTCCACAGAAAAGTAAGCCTCAGCATCCTCATCTGTAAAATGGGGAAGGCATGTCCGGCACACAGGGCTGTCATGCAGTTTGGAGTTAACGTTTTCAGGCTGTGTGGTACACAGAAAATTATCAATCAGTTCCATAGTTACGAAATGGCTACTGTGTGCCAGGCACCATTTCAAGCTGATTTGATTCCCTCTGCTCTTAGGGACAGTTGCCAGCACTAGTCACTGGTCTCTGTCACTAGCCACTGGTTTGTGCACTGTCTCTGGCCATCGTGTGCCAAGGGCTGTGGGCTTCGGAGACATTGCCCATGGTACAACAGAGCTTGGGGGCAGAGGGAGTGGCGAGCTTGGTTGTATTGTCTTTTTTGTGGTTTGGGAGCTGTTCTAAAGAATTTCCATACTAAGACCACTGCCCCTTCCCTTTGCTCTGGAGGAACTCTGTTCGCACCCAGGGAGAGGTGGGTGCCATCCTCTCAGGAAGGCTGGGAAGTAGACATGCCTGGGGCCCAGGCTGAGTGCTTAACAGCCCCGCCACAATGCCAGGAGAAGCGGAAAGGGTGGCAGACACAGGATATGGAAGAGGCGAGGGACCACATCGGGCTCTTTGACATAAACAGTTCCTGTAGCTGCCATGGTGCTCATTCATGTTCATCCATTCAATAAATGAGCTTCTGTTCCGTGCTGGTAAGATAGGGATAATGATAGCACCTATGCCATAGAGTCATTCTGTGGACTGAATGAGTTAACATATACACAAGTACTTAGAACAGAACCTGGAAGACTTTACGCTGTTATTGAGATTATCATTGAATACCTACTCTATACAAAGCAAGGAACTGTGTGTGAAGGATTCATGGTAAATAAGAGGTTTGGCTTCTGTGCCCTGGGAGGTGGCAGATGAGGATCCTGAGTCATGGAGGACTTCCCTAAGACCCCACAGCCAGCGTGTGGTGGAGCTGGGATTTGAACCCCAATCTGAACGTGAAAGCCATCACTCTTCCTATTCCGTCACTCTGGTCCTCAGAGGCTCAGCACAGAGAAGAGAGGAAACATGGAGAGAGAGGTGGAGCCAGCGGGAGAGCTAGAGAGAACAAGAAGGCCTGAGAAAGGCAGAGAGCTGGCGGGCTCAGGTTGCGTGCAGACAGGAAGGGTTACTCATGAGTTAGTCTCCATAGCACAGGGCAATGAGGCCATTCCGACTCCCCCTTGAAATGCTGCCTTTGTTGCCACTGTCCCCAGTGGAATGTGGAGCTTCCAGTCCTAGGCCAGAGATGGGGTCTCTGCCCCCTCAGGTGTATCGCTCCCTAAGCACCCCTTGTCAGTTTCCCAAGTCCCTCCAATTCCCCCCGATAGGTATGACTGGGCTATTTCAAAAGTGGAAAACTGAAGCTCCCCCTGAAACTCAGAGCCCTTCAAGAAATTTATTTTTCTCCCCTAGAGGGGGTTAAGGGACAGTCACACTTAATAGATTTGTTTTAATTTATTTTAAGTTTTTAATCTGAATTCTATATGCACATGGAGCAAAGGGTCGATATTGTACCAGGATGGTTGAGGCTGATGTCATTGCCTCTGCCTGGTGGGTGAGGAGAGCACGGGGCCCCATGGGAGAGATGCCTCTCCTGGCTCACTGGCCGCTGGCTGGGGCTGGCCCACCGGCCCGTGTGGGGGACTTGGTGACCAGCGGGGTTTCCTGGGAAAATAATGTGGCCATTCCTGAGTCTGGTGTGTGCTTTTATCTACTGATTTCTGATCAAGTAAACCTAAGAAGGGCCCCTTCCTTCCCCAGTATTCTGATGAGAGATGTTTATGAGCCTTGAAATTCTTCCACCCTGGGTCTCCAGCTAAGGCCTGGCACAGATGGCTATCGGTGCCCTGCCGTTGGAGGACACAGCTTATTTCTTGCCACATAAAGGTTTCTCCAAGTCTCTATCCCCCTCCTCTCTGCACTTCCACCCCCTCCTTGTTTTCTTTGGCACCTGAAGAGGGCCATGGTGTTTCTGGAAGCTGAGAGGGCCTGAAGGATTCGGAGAAATGCCCGGGTGGGGGTGGGCGCTGACACTTGGGAGGTGCTGCTGGCCCAGGCTGCCTCCTCCTCTGCTCTCTCCTTTGAATCTTGCCCACAGAGCAGGCTTTGTGTGTGGCTCTGGCCCCTGGAAGGAAGCCAGGGACAGAGCCCAGCACGGCAGGCTTTCCTCTCCAGGGAAGTCCTTCCGACAACCCTCGGAGCTGAGAAGAAACACCTGTTATCAGGGACCTGGGTGCTTCTGGGTGGTGGTGTGTCTCTGGGGTCCTATCCTTGCAATAACAAGGGCCACAGAGGTGAGGCCGACGG
The DNA here is from genome assembly GCA_004024845.1 of Tonatia bakeri. Classification (NCBI taxonomy): domain Eukaryota; kingdom Metazoa; phylum Chordata; class Mammalia; order Chiroptera; family Phyllostomidae; genus Tonatia; species Tonatia bakeri. The sequence goes on from PVIA01004109.1 coordinate 118,373, forward strand.
AGGTGAGGAAGGCCTGCTTCATCCCCTGCTGCTCCGGCTGGATAGCCTCCTGGCCCAGCTTCTGCCCTTGGCTTAGCACGAGGTCCCCATCTGCCTTTTTGTAACTCATTCCTGCTCGTCCTCGAGACCATAGCTCACGCTCCACTCTCAGAGGCTTCCCCTCCCGGAGGGTGCCCTTCTCATTAGGAGTCACACCGCCTCGCTCCCTCTCCAGACCTGGAGCTCCGTGACACCGGCCCCTCTGCTTTGCTCACGCAGGGTCGGAAGTGCTCGGAGTCCAGCCAGCCCGCTGCGAACACCCAGTGAGGGCAACCGACTGGCCAGACAACTGGTGGTTATTATTTACACATTACAGGTGAGGACACTGAGGTTCTGGGAGGTTATGTGGCTCAAATAAAGCCGCAGAGCTGGTCAGTAAGAAACTCTCCCCTCTTCGGATGTGGCAATTTTGCCTCATATCACTCTTCTTGGTTGAGGGGGACCAAGTTGGATACACATCTTAAAGACTGACTTAAAAATGATTTGAATGAAGGCGGGTTTGACAAATCAGAAAAGGGTGGAGAGGCTGATGATGACAATATTTGCAACCCTGGTGAAGGACCCGAAGAAGACCCCTTTGCTACCTGGAAGACGTGAACTTGGGGCCAAAAAAAAAATGGTGATACACTCACAGAATGTGTTATCTTTAGTAAGTTGTGTCATCTGGAAAAACAAAGTGTTTTCCTTAATGCATCTACCATTCTTAAAACAATCTACACTTTTTGGAGAAGCTGAGGTGTGGGCCCTTCTGCGAGCTCCACCGGTTGGAGACGGACAGCCTTCACTGCCCGGCAGACTGAACCCTAATCTCCACGGGCCACTACTGAGCGGCAGGCGTGTCAGCTCCTTTGAAGTCAGAAGTGGGTCAGGACACTTGTTTAAGGGCCAGCTGCACTGGGAGGAAGAACTGAGGAGCTAAGTTCATGCCAAGTGGACAGTTGCCACCCAAGTCCTCTTGGCCATGGCTATGTGGGAAGGTGGGCCCTGTGCTGCCAGGTCAGAGTGTTAGGTAAAACCTCATGATTCTTAAGTGCTGGCAAGTAGCTTAATTTTTACAAAGCACTCTGAGGGCCGATTAAAAGCCTTTCGTAGGCTGGTCCTCCTGGAAGTCACTTTGTGATGGAGAGCTTCACATGCTTTTATACAGTTGTCTCCTTTGAGATTATTGTTTAGAGTGGGCATGCTAAGGGTTTAATTTTTTTTTAGTTGAATAGTGTTTTCTTCAAACTAAAACTTATTTGGGAAAAGTGCAGCATTGCTTTGCTGGGAGTCGAGGTGACGGGACTAGATGGCTTCCCCTCTGTGGCTCTGCAGGCAGCGTGAAACTCCCTGCCATGGAACATGAAGCCAGGGCTCCTGCTTCTCGGATTCCCCCTAAAAGCTGAAAAGGTATGTGGTTTCACACTCAGGGGCCCTGCCTTCGTGGGACTCATCTGTAAAACAGGAATAATAGGACCTCCTTCACTGTGCTCTTGGAAGGATTCAGTGAGTCAAAACATGGAAAGCACTTAGAACAGGGTCAGGCACGTAGTAAATGCTCATTAAATACCACCCACTCGTGCTTGTTAACACTGGGGTTACCCAAACCACTACTTTAATTGCATTCTCTCAAATACTTCCAAACATGTTCCCTTTCTCTCTCTCCCTCCCTCTCTCTCTCCCCTGTGTGTTGTGTAGGCCAGCACCTTTGTTCCCTTCCAGAGTGTTGGGTTTAATTTCCTTTACGAAAAATAAGGATATTATATTATTAGCCATGCTAATTGTCCTTGTTTTGCTAGCATGAGTAAGGTGACCAGTGCTGTTGAAAACGTGGGGACACAGGTGAGTCTGTGTGACTTTGTAAAATGTTCATCTTACACTGACAATGGGGTGGAAGAGCAAGGGCCATATGCCCAGAGCGGACAGTGGGTGACGGGAGTGAGGACGCCACGCGTGCCGCTTCAGTGGGGACGCCAGAGACAGGGTCCACGCATCCCTCACCTCCGTTTTTTGTTGTAGACACCTGATCTCTTCTCTGCCTATGCAGAGTGCTCAAAAGAATTCCGGCAAGTCCCCTCACCATTTCTTCCAACTGGATGGCTGCCCTGAAGCCCTTCTTATTCAGAAATTTTGGAGCCAACACTGTTTATTTTTCTGGAGCCTCAACTTGCAGCAAGAATTTGGGGAAAGATTTTGACTTTTTAAAAATTACAACAAAATAGATACGGAGCAGAATGCAAAGTCTGGATTGCAAAAGTAGCGTGAGCTTAGAGATTTGACTTATGTCCCTAGATCCTCAGCAGGAGGACTTGACCCTTCTCCTCTGCCGATCGAGAGCATAGGTGGGAAAGTTTGTGAAGCTTCAGGAACCTGCCAGACTCTCGCTCCCATCCTCCACTCTGGGCTCCGCCCACTGACCTTCCAGTGGGAGTTGTAAGACTGTGTGGAGTAACTGAGCTTGGGCTGTGGAGACAGACCTCCCTGATCTGTAGTCCTAGCTCTTCAACTTATTAGCTGTGCAACCTTAGTGAAGTTTCCCAGCATCTCTGGGCCTCAGCTTCTTTCATCTCTAAAAGAGGAATAATAATAGTGTCTACTTCTTAGGAACTTTGCCGTGAAAAAGGAAAAGAAGTGAAGAATTTAAGAACTTAGCTCAGTTATCTGGACAATAGTAAGCTTTTGCTACATCACCTATTATTAGTCCCGTTTGGGGGACTACCGTCATTCTCAGGGAAATGACACCTTCCCTGCCGGGGCCCCAGGCTAGCTGAGGGACAAGCCACTAGAATGAGCCCTGGGATCAGGAAAAGGGAGACAGAGAGTCTGGATCGGAGGAGGCCCGAGTTGGGCAGCAGGACCGCAATTAGCATGGTTTATTAGCACAGGGAATTGGGAAGTTTTTTGCCCTGGGCAACCAGAGAGTGAACTGGGCAGTGCGGGCACCATCAATTGTGGCTTTGTCACTGAAAGGAAGGACTTTATGAGGGGAAACCTGAAATGATAAACTGCTTCCAGGTTTCCTCCCAGAGCCGGTCTAGCCCCATCCAACAGCCCTTCTTGGCTTCCCTTCCAAGCCTGTGGAACGATCTAGACAAGGAGATGGGAGTAAAGAAAACAAGCCTGGGCAGTGTCAGACACTGGTCGGAGAAACGACCAGTAGGGACGGCTGGGTATCAGCAGGGGCTGTGGCCACGGGCTGTGTGGAGTTAGGAAGCGGCCCGGAGCACCAGCCCTGAGCAGCCCCGGGGCCACAGCTGCCCAGAAGGCTCAGACTTGGGCAGGACAGGCCAGTGGTGGCAAATCTGAGCTTTGTCCTTGGGGGTGACCTGGGATGTGACTACTGCCACAGGGCTCACCTCAGCCTTTCCAGCCATTTCCTGCTTATTTACCTGCTTTTGATTTAGAAATCCTAACCCTTGGTTTTGCATGTGCTCTCAAACTTCTACACCCAGCCTGTGAATCTTTCTCAGGGAAGCCCACCTGGGACCCAAACGCCTCTCTCCCTGATGGCCTGGAGGTTAATACACAAGATGGTGGGCTATGCACTTTTTTCAAAATTCTTTCTTCAAATAGAATGTTCCATGTGTGAGAATAGCTACCATTTTTGCGTGCTTAGTATATGCCAGTGACTGTTGCATTCGGAGTTTTCTCATGCTGTCCTCAACACGATGCTAGGAGGCCCTAGATCGTGCCACCCATTTTACAAAGTGAAGAAAGGAAGGCACCGAAGGGTGAAGCCCTTTTGCAAGGCAGTAAGTGGCAGAGCTAAGAGAAGGTCACATAGGTATCCTCCAGCTCCGGCAGCCAAGCCTTGACAACCACTACGCAGAGCTGCCTTCGGAATGAAAGTACAGGAGCCTTGCTGGGGGGTGCAGACGGACAGGACAGAGCTCAAGGCTGGCCTTCCCGACTGTCACTCCAGGTTTCCAAGGGACCTCCCAGGGACCCTTGAAGCTGTCCAATCTAGAAACCTCTGCTGCAAAGTGTAAAGGAGATTCCAAAGCAGAGGGGGCGTGGCCACCTTGGCAAGCAGGGTGTGCGTGTGCGTGCGTGTGCGTGTGTGTGTGCGCGTGTGTGCGTGCGTGCGTGTGTGTGTGGGTTGAGAACAGAGCTCCAGAAAGTGGGGGTGAAGCCAGGATACTTTACGACTCGTTAGATGTTTGGCTACTGGAAGTTGACTGGAGAAATGGTCTTTTGTAAATATCATATGCTTATAAAATATATGCAGCCTCCCTTTGATACATTTTCCCCAGTGTTTGTAATTATTTTAAGAGCCAAAGGGAGGGCCAGGATGAATTAATAAAATTCTAGAGTAGTTCGCAATCTCACCATCCAGTCCGCAGCCTGTGGTGCAGCCGTGCCAGAAGCCCTGCCTCAGAGAGCAGGTCACCTTTGTGGCCGGCACCCATTCAGCTGCCCCCCTGCTGGAGCCATTGTGAAAGGCTGTGAAGCCAGCTGGGCTTCCCAACTGGGCTGCGTGTTCATTCCTCCCTGCCCTCTCGTAGCCATCCTTTGTCTAGTGGGCACTTCATTTCTTCCTTTTTTAAATCCTCCCTGTGGCTATGTCCATTGATTTTAGAGAGAGAGGAAGGGAGAGGAAAGAGAGATGGGGGGAGAGAGAGAAACATCGATACGAGAGAAATGTTGATGGGTTGCCTCCTGTTTGTGCCCTGACTGGGGGGCTGAACCCCCAATATTTTAGTGTATAGGATGATGCTTCAACCACCTGAGTCACCTGGCCAGGGCGACACTTCATTTCTTTTTCCCTGTCTCTCCCTTTGGTATCGAAGCTGCCAAAAATTCTGAATGTGTTGGCCCGTGTTGCTTTTGTCCAATATGGAAGACAAAGAGAGGAGAGAGGAAGCTGGTTTCCCATTACCCGGGAGTCCTCAGTTGTTTCTGGCTATGGTGAGCACCTACCAAGCAACCGGTGCTTCACTCCCAACTTGACAGGTGGACCGTGAGTCCTCCTAGCAGTAGGAGGCAGGTCCTAACCCAACCGGGGAAGGTGTATCTTGGCAGTGTTACATGAAGCCTGCCCAAGGTCATGGGGCGGGTAAGTGGCAGAGCTAGCCCTTGAACCCAGACTCTAACCGGACGGAAGCTGCTGCTGGGACAACCCTGAATTTAAGAGGGAATTTCCCCTGAGGCAGGAGTGACGTCCCAGAGCCTGCTGACCACTGAGCCCACAAAGTTAGCAGAGCAGTGTCCAGAGGTGAACTTGGCTGTCTCCTGACACATCCCTCTCAGTAGGGGTTTCTGCAGACACTCAGACCAACATGTCTTCTCTCTGGGTGAGAAAAAGAACTTTTTCGCCTTCCCTAATTGAAATGAGTCCTTCACTCTTAAACACCTGTGAATGCTTGTTATGTGCCTGACCGTGTCCCAGGCATTTCACTAGGCATTCTTACCATTTCCATTTTACAGATGAGAAAACTGAGGCATGAGAGATTAATGGTGTCAAAGTTAGACTTTGCGTTTAGGATGCCTGGCTCCAAAGGGCAACCTTTCAAGGACTACAGAAACTGCTTCTCCTCAGCCTGAGACACCGCACGGGGTGGGCAGTAGGGCTATCCCCTCCCACCACGACTCCAACCGCCACCCTGCAGAATAGGCAGGAGGACAGGGCTCCCAGGATGGCAGGTCTGGGACACCCATAGGTGGAGAGAAGGACCAGCAGCTGGGCCATCATGGTTCAACACACCGGTATGGGATGGGGATGTGAAAACCTTTGTTTTTCAGGTGAGAAAATCAAACACATTTCTCATCATCTTTCTGGGAAACGAGGTGCTTCCTAGGCCCAGAGGAGAATTGTAATATGTGTCCAAATGAATCAGGTTCAAATGCAGTTACCTGGACCCGTCAGATGAGGGTGCAAATTGCTGTGTGTGTGTGTGTGTGTGTGTGTGTGTGTGTGCATGAGGGCGGGGCTGGGAGTGGGTGCAGGACTGACTTCTGTAGGTAAGTGCCTCACGTCTGTCTGTGCAGCCCCCCAGTGTCTGGCCCGGGGTCAGGAGCTTCCTTGTGGTGGTGGACATATCACAGCATCCTCAGAGACTGGCCCCTAGTGGACTCCTCCCTCAGGGAGTGCTGCCTCCCGAACCTGTCTCTCGACCCTGAGTGTGGACCTGCCAGGCCAGAGTGCACAGGGTTAAGGCTCTGTGAGGAGTGACAGCTTGATTAGCCATTAATTGCATCACTGCCTTCCCTGCAGGGCGTGCACCTGCCTTGCCACAGTCAGCCAAGTTCGCTGTGATGTGCAGTCACCCAAGCACCTGGGGACAGAGGTCCTCTGAGGGTTTCTGGGGCAACACTCAGCCGACCTCCCTTTGGCATGGGGTTTGTACAAGGCCCCACGCCTACTTCTCAGGTGGAGAAAACTGGGCCGAGAGAGGAGGACGTGGCAGCCTGGGGGGTGTTGGGGGGGCTCATATTTGCTGAGCACGTGCTTGTGCCGGGCTATGCGTTTTACACACTCTGGCTCCCTTAGTCCTTACAGTCACTCTCATCATCCCTGCTTTAGGGATCAGGGGACAGAATCTCAGAGAATAACAATAACATTAGTGTCAATAACCCAGCTTCACGGCATTTACAAGCTGGCCACGTGGGGCAGTTAAGAGTCCAGGTGCTCAAGTCAACTTGTGTGAAACTTAACTAACCAGAGACCTTGGTCGAATCACTGAACCTCCTGTGCCTCAGTTTCTTCATCTCTAAAGTGGGAATCATAATTGCTTGTTTCTCATAGGGCCTCTCTGAGGATGAGATGGGTGCTCTGCACAGGGTCTGGTGCCTAGTCAGTATTCAGCAAATGTTAGCTAAAACCAGGAAGATGGAGCAATCAGCATACTAGGCTCTGGGCTAAGGGTTTCTTTCTACTACTTTGTTTCAATGTAATAAGTCTAGGAGATTGGCCTTGTCATCTGCACCTTACCTGAGAACAGAATGAGGCTCAGGGAGCTTAGCAGAGACCCCCAAGGCCACAGAGTTGGGGAGGTTGGGGTGAGGCTTCCAGTGTTTTTGTCTCTGCAGAAGCTGCCCTCCCTCCCACCCAGGCCTCCCCTGGTCCTCTGCCCTGGACACTGGTGACAGCTGGCATTTTCAGGCCCCTAGCATGGCCGTGTCACCTGCCTGAGGCCAGCACCACTTTCAGCCCAAGCTCATCACCCCAGCTCAGGTGGGCTTCTCCAGACGTACGCACCTGTCTGATGTTCGAAGGCGGGGTAATACTCTTCGTTGCTGAACAGATCGGTCCACGACATCAGAGGGTCACAGAAGGATGTGCTGGGCAGGAAGGTGCTGTGCGTCACTGAGTCCAACATCACCCTGCAAAGACGGGAGAGACTGTGAGGAGGCCAGGGACTCCTGGGAGCTGCGGGACCCCTCGCAGGCCACCCTGGCTTTAGCATGACCGCGAATACTGACAAACAGGCAGCCTCCTCAGAGCCGGCCCCCTGCTAGGTGCTTTGTGTGATGACATGAATCAGTCCTCGTCACATACCGTCAGGTTCACACATCTATCCCCACTTCACAGATGAGGAAGCTGAGGCAGAAGGGCTGAGACGATTGCCCACATAACATGGCCAGGAAGCGGCAAAACTGAGGTTTGAGGCTGGGGGCTCTTGGTATGTAATACTGCCTCTTTCATTACTTTTCCTACTCACTCACACCTGACCTCTGAACTCCAGCTTATAATGCCTAACGACGCGCTTCTGAAAACAGGGCAAGAGCTGCTATCAGTGAGGGTCCCCACAAACCCAGATCTGCAATCCTGAGACCCGAGAGCTCTGAAACCAAGTGTGTGTGTGTGTCTTTGGTGCGAACTTGTTTTCCAGCAGAACACAGCTCTGAATAGATATTATATAGTGTTATATACTGTTCTATAAATGCTACATCCATATGAATATAAACAAGATACTATACATATACATATATAATGTATAAAACTATATATTATACATAGACATATAAACTATATATAATTATAGTCTTGTAACTATAGTTACAGTTTTACTAATTCTACCTGATGAATATTCATGTGATATACTGCAGGCATATCAATACATTTAAGCAGTAGTAGCAGAAATACCTAGAGAAGGGTAGTCTGTATTCTGCTGTATGCACACTGACTGTATAGCCTCCCGAATGCCTGAAGAACCGTGAATTCTGCAGCACACTCAGCCCAGGGCTTTGAATAAGAGCGCGAGGCCCTGTGACAACTGTAACTCACACTTAGGCACCTCGGACTCCGTGCTAAGCGCTTTGGCACATTACTCATGGTTGACTCAGAGCGAGCGCTCTGAGTCAGGTTCTGGCAGTGGTTCTGCTTTACAGGTGAGGGGCGGACACTCGGACGTGCCAGGTAGTGCGCCCCGAGCCCCACAGCTGGCAGGTGGTGAGTTTGGGTGACAGCTCAGGTCTGTGCGTTTAAGGAGTCACGGCCCGGATGGCTGTGCCCTCATCTCTGCTCACGCTGGTGAGCGGGACACTGTGGGAAACGGTGAGTGGTCAGGGTGAGGCCCCCACGCTTGTGCGTTCTGGCCCATCAGTCTCATCTTTCCACATTCCCACAATTCGTACTTGGTGGATTAGAAAAATCGTCTTCCCAGCTTCTCTTCTCATCACCAAAGTAATGCCGAGGAGTCAAGGTGGTTCTACCCCATTTGCTGAGGGGACACCGCAGCCCACGACCGCACAGCTGTCCGTGCCAGCTCGAAGGCTGGATCCTGGGCCTGGGGCTGTCAAGCACCTGGAATGCTAAGACGGCCCGGAGCTTATCAATCATCTAGTCCGGTGTTCTTCAGCTTCAGTCATTTGCCTACCTTCCCAGCACGATGGGTTACGCAATGCGTTCAGAAAAATCAACGTCCTTTTGGTGTGAACATAGATACAGTTTTAAAAGGAAAACTTTGTATCGCCGCTATAAAAGAAAAGTCAGTATTTTTTAAAACACATAAAAACGAAGGCAAAAGCACTTAAGTAAAAACTGTTCATCCATGCCCCACCTGCACCAGAGGGTTAGCAAACTACAGCCTGCAGGTCCAGTCCAGCTCACCACTTGTGTCCGAACGGCCTGCAACTAAAAATGATTTTACATTTTTAAATGGTTACGTATTAAACAGTTGTGTAGGTAGCTACATCATATTCTCGGCTTTGTCTGCGGCCTGTGAATCCTGAGATATTGACTCTGACTCGGTAAGTGAGAGTTTGCCTACCCCGGACCAAGTCACCTCAGGTGTGTTTCACGAGTGGCGTGAGCACCACGTGTTGGAAAGCACTGAATTAGTCCCATCTCTTCCTCCCTCACGCCGTCATTCTAGAGGTGAGGAAGGTGAGGCCCAGGGAATCTGTGTAAGTCGCTTAAGGTCACAGAGCCACTTGGTGGCAATGTCATATTGTACGTAGCATTAAGTTTTCTCACTCTCGGCCCATCGGCTTCCCTTTCTAAAAACACAGCCATGTGACCCACCGATGTGTCATCATCACCGTCAAGTGTCCGGGACAACTGTGCTCCTGACCTAGGGGAACAACCGAATTCACATTCTCCCATGTAGGCGCCTTGTCTGTGCCGTCCAGACCCCCCCCCCCACCTCCTTCCGGATGCTCACAGAGGGTTAACCCTCTGGGTGGATTATCATGTGCAGGGATCTACCCCTGGGAGCCGTATCAAACAGAGGTCAAGGCTGCCTGCTTCAGACTCTGATTTTCCCACGGATTGACTGGTTTTATACCCAGAGCAAGAGGCGGGATGCAGAAGGACGGGGGTAGGGGGTTCTGAGAAAGGGAAGGGTCCCTGGAGCCTAAAGCCCCCTCTATCTCCTGGAATCCACATCAGGGAAGTCCTCCCAGTGAGAATTCAAGTTGAAAATGCCCCTGCCCTTCTGGGCCAGAGGCGCAGAAAAGCAAGGGAGAGGAGGGTAGACCTCTGCCGTGACCTTCACTTTGGGCCCAGAGGAAGGAGAGGTGGACTCCACAAGGAGGAGAGTAGGAAACCGCCCCCAGGTCTTCAACGTCAGTTAAAATCCTCTCGAAACAAAACGCCACAGTAAGAGAGAGTGCTCCCTCATCTAGGCCCGACAAGTAGCTCTCACAAGTCGATCGGTAAATTAAATTTGGCCATATAAAAATTAGGAATATTTTTGATAAATAGGATATTTGCCTCCTTTAAGGATTCCCCCCCACCCCCGTTTTACATGGCCCACTCGCTTGCTCAGTGATCTCTCTAGTTTTGTACACAATGCCGCATATATCTGATTCCCTTTGGTAATTCTGTCACCAATGACATGTATGTCCATTTAATTTTCTTTTTTTTTTCCACTTAATTTTCTTAAAAGGTTCTCTCACTCAGGTGCATACTGAGTTGTTTTTCTTCTGTAGTCATTTCTTGCTTTTTGGGAAATTTTTTTTTTTTTTTTGCTATTGCAGTAAGAGGGATATTGTTAACTCCAGGCTCCCCACAGAAGACCTTGGCCACTTAGCCAGCATGCTCTAGGTGAGAGAACTCAGGAATAATGGCTGCTTTGTATTCAGTAGCTCAGCTCCTTAGGCCCTCCAGGGTCCTTGCAATAATTGAACATTTTGGCTCTTAAGATTTCTTTAATGTAGGTGGAACAGGGTGGGTGGGTAAAAACAGCTACCTGGGGCCCCATTTCACAGCTCGGACACTGAGGCTCAGCGACAGGTAGGCTCAGGTCTGAAGTTAGCCTGTTCACTCCCAACGGGGGTGACACTGACCCCAGAGGGGAAAAATCTGGTTCCTGGGGTGGGGGGGGGCAGGGGGCGGGTCAAAACTCCTAGATGTTTCACAACCCTCCAAAGGGCTACCACACACTAATGATTTGCAGAATTTCTATGGTATTAACAATTCATGGGGAGGTGTGGGGAGATGACTGAGAAAAAAAATATCTAAAAAGGCTTCTTAGTGGGGGCAATCAGGAAAAAAATGGTTGAGCAGCATTGGGTTAGGTCAAGAGGCAGCGGCAGGACAAGCGGAGATACATAGGGAAGGTTTGTCCTAGCCACACATTTTGGGGTTTTGCTGGTTTGTCATCATGGACAGAGCCCTGGCCTGGGAGCCACGCTTATCCTTTTGCACCCTGACGAGCCTCAAGTCCTCATCCACTAAATGAACACACTGATGAGGAGGACTCCAGGCCGTGCCCTCGCTCCGTGATTTTCCTCTGGCACCCACCCACTTGGGCCGGCACACCCCAGCCTGTGAACACATCCACATATGCATGGATGTTGGTTACATTTGGATATTTTGGGCAGGTAAGCTTATCAAACCACTACCAACAGAGGCTAAACTTTATCTCTGTAAAGGCCCACCCACTTTCCTCTTCTCCCTTTCCTCCTAGGCCCACTACTTTCTGCAGTGGATCCTAGATAGTCTCTGCCTGGTTAGCCAGGCCCTGTAAGCACTGTGGCCCCTAACTCCACAGACCCACATGTCATCACAGACCCATCAATAACCCCACAGCTGTTAAAATCAGCCCCCCACCTCCGCCCTTCTAGCTGCCTCATGAGGAGGAAAGGTCCAAGCACAAGCCACACAAGGGGGAGGAATCAGATGGACTCCCTTCCATGCACAAGAAAGGCTGGCCGCAGGTACCTTTCACAATGAGACAGCGATGGCATGGACGCTAAGGTCCCCGATGACTCCAGGGGCTTCCTCCCCCTTCTGAGAGCTGGCTCACTCACCAAGTGTGCCCAGGGCGGGCCCGCACAGTCGGAGGCACAGGCCTGTGGGCTCCTCGCCCTGCAGGATGCAGCAATTGCAGGCGTGGTACCCATGGCCTGAGCAGCCAGGCACCTGTGCTCAGCCTTCCAGAGAGAGGGGAAGGAGCAAACCACCCAGCCTTGGCCAGTTGGTCAGAGGAGGAAAATTCCTTCCTGACCCTGGCAGAGATCATCAACTTCACTCTGGGCATGTGACCAAAAATTCACCCAATTAAGCATCTACACATTGGCTGCTTGTGCACCAAAACACCACCAGGCAGAACCAGGCCACCAGGGTACAAACCATGGGGAAGGGGGCCAAGAAGAACCTTCCCTGGTCTCACCATCTGAGCAGCTCACTGGGAAGAAAAACGGTTTTCCTCCTTCAAAGCTTCAGTGACAACAGAGTGTCCCCTGGGTCCCAAGCCCTGCAGGCAAGGGAGGGTCAATTTCCTATTCTTGGGTTGTTCCAACGAAGGGACACCTGAAGGAAAACCCAGTGGATTGTTTCGACACTTGCTGTTAACGATTGTGGGTTGGGTGCCCAAGTGTTTGTTCTTCTGGGAGAAACCAGGGCAGCTGTGAGAGCTGCCTTGCTGACGTCTTGCCAGATGATTCCTCATTTTCCTTGAGCTTACTTAGGGAGTTTGCTAGTTTGTTTATTTTTTGTTTTGTTTTGTTTTGTTTTTCTGAAGGTGCCACAAAGACCCATAGAAGGAATGCCATATAGTTTACAATGGGCCCAGTGCAAAGCTCATCGATTTCGGATGAAACCCATTGAGGGTTCAATCCTGCCTCTGTCCCCACAGGGACGAAACATGAACCCATTTCTTACCACTCAGCCTGCCAAACTCTTTGTTTCATACAAGGTGTGGTATATAAAAATCCATGAACCTTTCTGACCTTATCTCTAAAGTGGGGATTTTTAACGTGGAATCCTTGGACTTACCTGAGGATTTAATAAAATTAGGGAATACATGCAGAGGACTGGGCACAATACATATATTCATTTCCAGAGGAGGGAATCGGTCATCATCACTGTATCTAAAAGGTTGCTACACGGGTGACTCGTGAGAAAAAAAGACAACCAAACCGTGGAAACTCCTGCTGAGAACACCTTGAATCACGAAAAGCACTGTCACGGAAAACATGAGGGTGCAGATTAAGCTTTCACGCAGAGGAGCAAACAGCCCATCTCCACGGGTCTTTAGATTAAAACACGAGGCTGCCTAAGTCACTTTAACTTTCTAGGCCTCAGTTTTCTCATCTGTAAATGAGGGAGTTTTCCTAATGGTCTCGGACATCGGTCCAGATAGTAAAATTCTTAGCACACTCTAGGATGGGTCCTTAGCCTTCAGTTAAAGAAGGGAGCATGTGTTACCAGGGGCTGCCAGCAGGGGGCAGATGAACAAGAACCCCACCCCCACTCCCACCTCCCCTTCATTCCCCCGGGGCCGCCAGACCTCCACCCCTACATGCCGCCCCGGCACACGGCAGTCTTTGAAAAGGTCTGAGATTACAGTGGAAAAACCCTAATCATTGATTTTCTGGAAACAGTCTAGACTAAGGTGGTGTGAGGGGGTAAAATGGTTTTTTTTTAAAGCTATTATGTACAGAAGAATTCCTGAAAAAATGCCTCAAACTGTACAATAAGGCAGCTTATGTTCTCCATATCAAGGGGGATCGATAAGCAGGCCAAGGAGGAAAGGAGTTTAGCCAGGGAAGGTGAGTTCTCCTTGAAGCTAAATATTTTTTCGGTGTAAAATTTAGCTCTCCTTCCTAAAGATAGCTTTAGGAAGAGTGGGAAATTGAGTGCCTGCCCACGTTCTCTCTCCGTTCCCCTTGGCGGAGTCAAGTGATCCCGAGGGAGAGGGGGCCGCGGGGGGCAGGGTGGCTACACAGCCGGAGGAAGCAGAAATGTCGCTCTCAGGCAAGCAGTTGTTAAATCACAGTGAAGCGGCCCCCGGGAGGCACTGCGACCACGGATGGAGCTGGCAGGAGGGCTCTCAGCCTGGAACTGGAGACCAGCGACGAACAGACCCAGGCCCCAGCCCAAGCCTCTAAGCCCTGACACCCCTTCCAAGTCATCCGAAAGAGCAAAAGAAAAAGGTGCTTACGTGACAACAGCGCTGACTAGGTCCAAAGAGGAGGCTTTCAAGGCAAGCGAAGGCAGGCGCTCCCAGCACCAGCACACAGTGGAAATAAGGCACCTGTAGCCTTGTGATATAAGTAACACCTACAGACAGGTCCGTTTGGTTTTTCAGGTTTACGCACAGCCCCTTTGATGACGGTGACATGCAGTGTGACACGGCTCCTTGGAGGGGGGGAATGGTTCTCACGTGCAGAAAGTTTACCTTTATCCTGCTTTTGTGCCCAGCTCACCACCCTCCCTCCTGGCCTGGGGGACTCAGTAAACAAGCCGAGAATTTTTGCCTCGGGGAGCTTTGCGTGATCTGGCCATCCCGTGTTGGCTGGGGATTCTCATTCGTGCAAGCTGCAGGGGAAGTTCTCAGACGCAGCCCTGGTGCCTGTCTCCGCAGGCTCCCTCCTGGCTTGGTGCAGTCCTGCATTTTGTGTAGTAGGTCATTCTCCCCCTTTGCCGGTGCCGTGGCCAGGAGGAAGGACAGGATGGGGCAGTGGTTCAGAACACAGGCTTTGCAGCTAGAGAGCTTTGGATTCAAACTCTAGGTCCATCATGGTCTAGCTGTGTCGCCTTGGATAACTTAATTAGCTTGTCTGAGCTTCCTCACTCTGGCGCGGATAATAGTACCTCCCCACTGGGCTGCTGTGAGGGTCACATGAGGTAACGCGGGCGAAGCGATGAAGAAGCCGTTTGTTAGCTGTTATGGTCATAGCCTTTTCCTCGATGGAGCGTGGTAGCCAGAAACTCCCTTCTCTACCTTTTCCTCCAACCTTATGCCTTCAGACCAGGCAAGGAGAGCCAGCTTGTAGAACCATGGTTGAGTCTTTCTTCTACTTTTTCATTCAAAACATCAACAGGGCATTGAACGTGTTAACTTACTTGAGTTCTAATATCTCTGATGTAATGAGCCGTGTGATGGCCTTCCCCCGCCCTCCACCACCCGCCTTATTGATGGAGACCCGAAGAGAGTTAGGGAGCCCACAGTTGCCACGCGGGACTTGATTTGGTTGCCAGCTCTCAGATGTCTGCCCAAGAACTATCTGCTTTTTGGGACTTCCGTGTGAGAGTAAAAACCCAACCTAATTTAGACTGTGAAATAGTGTCCCGGGTCGTTTGCAGCACTGATGACCCTGTGCCTTTCTGCTCTGGGCCTCCAGCTCTCTTAGGCAGCCAAGACGTGCGTCCAACGTGCAGGCTCCCAGCTTAGCATGAAAGCAGGGACTGGTTTGTTAGGTTTTCTCTGGAACACTGGGCACGGGGACAAACACACAAATACAAAAACACGAACAGTGTGGAGAAACAAAAGGCAGTTCATTAGAGAACTCAGGTGTCATCATGGAAAAATTGTTGAAGACAGATAGGAGGACCGACTGCCTAAGCTGCTGACTGGCTGTGGAGCCTCAGGCAAGGCGAGTAGCTTCTCTGGACTTTTTTTTCCCCGCTGGGGAAAGGAGGAGGTTGGATTAGAGCAGTGATTTTCAAACTGTGCTTCAAGGAACCCCCAGGGGTTCCCCAGAGCCCTCCTAAGGGCCGCTGAGTGTGAGAGGAGAGGAGTGGGGCGGGTTGGGCTCCAGGCCTCTCCTCCTTGCTTCAATAAGAGCATCTCAGCTCTTACACAAATCTTCAGGATTTGATTTCACTTGAACAAAAGAGTCTGTACTTGAAAAGAATTTGCAAGGAACTGGATTAGATGGTCTCTGAGCTTCTGTGAAGCCGGACCGTTCTGTGATCTGCCTCTTCCTCCTCTGTGTCTGGGGGACGGCGACGGTCCTCCGGGCCATGTTCACTGTTGTTGGGCCCTCTCCATCTTGTCACTGGTTTCTGAAATGCGCCTCGTGTTTGCGGGTAAGCACACATACATTCTCCTCAGTGCGGAGACTTTCAAGGAAAATACATCACTCTGCTGTCGTTTTTAGAGAAGAGTCTTTGGGGAAGTTATATATATTTTTTCTACACTGTCTTGGCTGAAATATTTCAGAGTGAAAAGCTTTCTGGCAGTGGGTGTGTAGCGCCACACACTCTGTCTGTCTCGTGGTTCTGAATGAACACTGCGGCATCTCTGAGTGCCTGTCTGGGAAATTACAGGCTTCTGGACCAGTGGATAAAAGGGGTGATTAAGATAAAACCCAAATAAAAGAGGAATTTGATTCTAATTATGTCTAACTATCACACTGAAGCTAAATTTGATTGAAGTGGAGATCGTGGGTGATATCAAACCCTAAGCTTGTAATAATTGTATTACGTATGTCAAATGAAGACAGGAGAAGGGGGTTGGAAGAGGGGGAAGAGGCAGGCAGAAGAAATGGAGCGCTTCAGAATTTCCCGCCTACTGCCCCCCTCCCCCTGCTACTTCTGGTGTCTCAGCCACACAGTAACAACAAGTGACACGAGAGCTGCTGGTGACTAAGACCAGATTCTGGAGAAAGACTTCTTAAGTTTGAATTCCGGCTTTGCCGTTTGCGGGCTGGGTGAGACTGGAAGCTATATTTAACATTCTTATACTGCAGTTCCCTTGTGTATAAAATGGAAAAAAGAATACATCTCTCCTACCGTTGTTGGGTGGATTAAATGAGTTAAAAACCTGGGATGTGTTGAGTACCCTAAGTGTGCACCCGCCCCATTATCTCGTGCTGGCCTGTTGCATTTGCTAAAGTATTGAAACAAGGAGGCCATCAGACTCTGCTGGGTCTAGTGCCTTGGTAGCCTATACGAGCAAACGGAAACCTAAGCCAGAGTTGATGGTAGATGCACTTGTAACTGAAAAAGATGAAGTTTAAAAACAACCAGTCACAGTTCACTAGGCTTTCCCAGGTTAGATGATGGCTTAAAGCTACAGCGAATCAAGCAATGTCCCTGCTTTGCCTCCACGGCTGCTCTGTGAGTCTTTCCCTAACTCCCGTGGGCAGAGTGCTCCCAACCACTTCCAGTTTGGTGATGCCCAGGTGGAATCAATGTTTGCTCAAATAAACCGCTGAAATTCTCATGTGCCTCAGCTTATTTTTAATACATTCATTACACTAAATTCTCATAACTCCTCAGTGAGGGAATTACTGATTACCTCCATTGTACAGATGAAAGAATTGAGGCACACAGAGGCTCAGTTACTTGCCCATGGTCACACAGCTAACAAGAGGTAGAACAAGTGATTTAGCCCAGGCTGCCTGCCTCTAGAGCCTGTCTTCTTAACCACCATGCTAGCCAGTCTCTGGGTGCTCCTGGGGTGGGCGTGTGGGGGCAGGGAGGAGGGAATCACACACGCACAGAGCATCTACCATGTGCCAAGCATTGTTCTAGAATCACTCCCCTGTCTTACCTTGGTTATTTCTCACAATAACCCTGGGAAGTTGCTATCTCTACCTTCTTTTTAGGATGAAAAAACAGAGGTTTCAGGCTTGCTGGGTGTCTTGTCACCCAGCTGGGCAGTGGCCAAGCCTGGGTGGAATTCTGGCCTGCCCCACATTAAAACCACACCATAGACACAGGAGCTCAAGCTGGCCCCTCTCCTTTTGCTCTGGCCTCAGCACTGGACTCAGAAAGGCTCCTTCCCTCTCCGGTCAAGATCTGTGGGTCCTGAGGTCATCACAGGCACAGCCTGTCTTTCTTTCTTTTTTTTTTTTAATTTTCTATTGTTATTCTATTACATTTGTCCCAAATTTCCCCCTTTACCCTCCTCCGTCCAGCCCACCCCTGCTCCCACAGTCAGTCCCCACACTGTTGTCCATGTCTGTGGGTCACTAATACATGGTCTTTGATTAGTCCCTTCCCCTTCTTTCCACCATTATCCCCCTCCCCCCGCCCCTCTGACAGCTGTCAGTCTGTTCCATGGTTCCATGTCTGTGGTTCTACTTGGCATGTTAGTTTACTGTGTTCATCAGACTTCTCTTATAGGTGAGAGCATATGGCATTTGTCTTTCACTGACTGGCTTATTTAACTCAGCATAATATCCTCCAGTTCCATCTATGCTGTCACAAAAGATAGGAGCTCCTTTTTTTCTTTCTGCTGCATAGTATTCCATTGTGTAAATATACCACAGTTTTTTGATCCACGCATTTACTGATGGGCACTTAGGCTGTTTCTGGCACTTGGCTATTGTAAATAGCGCTGCTATGAACGTAGGTGCACTTGAGTTCTTTTAAATTGGTGACTCTGGTATCTTTCCGTGTAGAGGGGAAATTCTGTGCTTCACTGACTCCCTGGTGGCTAGTGTGGTTCTTGTGGCAAAGGAAACCCTCAACACATGCATGTACCCAGAGTGAGCAAAGAGGCAAGTCGCCTTATATAAGGCCCAAGGCTCTCACCCAGTCCTTTTTATTAGATACAGTGGGTTTTGTGCTTTTCCTAGAACCTACCTCCTGCAAGTGAGGCTAACGTTTTTTCAGTCATGCCTTCTCTCCTCCAGTCTGTCACCTTCCCCACCACCCCAGAAGGGAGCAGACGTGGAGAACAAGAGTGAGTTTAAAAACTACATTTAGGCGAAAACTTCATAGATGATACCATTAGCAGGAGAGATTGGCAGGGTGCTGGTGAAGTGTGTGAGCTTTGGATTAGGCCTCCTGTCTCCATTATCCTGGTACTGGTTTTAGAAATTACAGTTGCTGCAGAAATTACATTTTTCTATGCTGTGTACTCATTCTGATATTTAAGAATAAAAAGTTTTCTATCAGTGCATATGTGTGATGGCAAACTCCTGGCACCCGCTACCCAGAAGACATGAGATGAGGCATCAACTTTTCAGGGCCCCAGCTTCCTCATCTGGAAGTACCGTCTTTTGACCATGTAATGCAAACGTTTTGCTCAAATTTTTGAGGGAGAAACAAGGGTGCATGTTATACATAAGTAGTACTAATTTTGTATCTATATAGATATTTTAAATTCATTTATTTATGTTTATGCATTAAAAGTGTAACTCTAGAAAGCAATAACTATCCGCATGCAAAATTCAGATAGTTATTGCTCTGGAATACAATAATCAGTTTTTATACAACAGTGTATGCTCTGGAATACAATAATCAGTTTTGTTTCTAAATATAAATAAGTAAATAATTGAATTAAAAAATTAAAATGAAAGATTTTCCTTCCTGAAAGTTTGGGCCATACACATGGGTGTGTACTATACATGGGAGCACATTATCCACAGCAAAATATGATCCTTACGATGATTTCTGGTGCATTCCAAGTTCTCACTGAATGGCAGTTACTACGGTCTGTGGAGAGAAATGCAGGTTCTGACTGAAATGCTGCCTTTCAGCATTACCATAGGAAGTAGGGTAATGTTGCTTTTCTACAATGAATAGCCATGATCACTACCACGTATCAATCATTTAGTAGGTTCTGAGAACTATTTAGGCTCGTACCTGTATGAAGTCACTTAATCCTTACATCATTTCTCCGAGGTAGGTACCATCATTATTATCTAAAATTTACCAATGAGAAAACAGGCATTGGACATGTAAGTAACTTGCCCCATATCACACAGCTGATAGAACTCAAAGCAGGACTTGAGCCCAGGCAGCTGGCACTAGATTCTGTAAACCTCACCATTATGCTATCATTTGGCACCTCTGCAGGAGTCAGAATCTAAGTTGAAGAAATACCAGTTTTCTTAGGCATCTCAGGTTGCTGGCAGGGTCCTTAAAAACAAGGATAAATTATAAACCTATTGTCCCCTCTAACACCTACCATGGACTGAAGCACAAATAAGTATGTTCAAGCAATTCTTGTTGGCTGATTGTGTGTTCGCTTTTTTTCTCTTTGGGCTTATTTCCCCAGTCTCCTGTGTCCATCTCATCATTCAGCTGTTCCTGCTGTCTGTTCTGCTGACCAGGATCCTTGACTCAGTAGACAGCAACAGTGAGGAGGCTCCCCTGATAATCCCTGCTGGGCTATTGGCCTCGTGGAAGTAGTGAATCTCCATGGGATTTCCAGCGCTGAGACATTGGGCAGTTCAGCATGGCAAAGCTGATGGTTGGCAGAAGCGCAATGAAAAGGAGGATGAGAATACCGATTTTGTCGTTATAAGTTTGAATCATGATAATGTTTACGAAACAGTGGACACAACGGCACGATGACTTCTTGTCTCCCTTCTTGCCGTAAGGATACTGACAGTCAACCTACTAAAAGTTTTTGTGTTTTGGCTCAGCTTGAATACATCTGAAGCAAATGGCTGTGCAAAGGCACAGATCTGAGAGCCTTCAGTGGAGGGGTTTTGAAGACAGAATTTTCTTTAGCTGCTTTCCTACCAAACATCAGCCCCCTGCCAGGCATGAGGGCTTGCTTTCAGAGAGAGTGGCAGGGAGCAACAATCTGAGGAATGGACGACATCAATCACGTGGCCAGCCCATGCTCTTGGGTGGAGGGTGGCATAGGGCTAATGGGACTGCCATTGAAATATTGGGTGCTGGATAGTCCAGTCCCTCCAGCCATGGCTAATTAGCTGGGTTAATCTGGAGATCACACTAATAAAAATTAGGCTATCAGTAGACAATTATTCAGTCTATCATCAAAAACTTAATCTTCCTAAAGGCGAGCTTACAATGGACTTGCTGGGTGAACTTAATGATCCGAACCTCAGTTTTCTCACCGACCAGTGGGAGTGATCACGCGTGTAGTTTGATAACGTGTGGGGTCACACTGACTTCCATGTCTCCAGACTGAACTGACTTCTGCTGGTGGTCACCCACAGGCACGTCTCTGGTGAAGGGGCGGGGGTAGCAGGGGTGGGGGAAGGGTGTGAGGAAGGCGAGGGGAGGGTAAGGAGGGTGTGATGGCTAAGGGAAATTTGTGATTGAATCCAAGCAGATCTCTCCTTGCCAATGGACCAAATCTTAGTTGAAGATGGTGTTGACTCTAGTATACATCATCCGTTTAGATAATCTTCTTGGGGAGAAGACATGTTGAAAGTGCAGATAGATTATAAAGCGTATCCTGATTTCAGAAATGCATTCCTGATAGAATCCAAGCAAAAACATGGATTTTGCTCTCTTTTTGCCTATGTATTTTTCCAGGATCATACTATTATTTCTTATGGAAATTGTTGCTTGGTTTTCTTCTTCTACAAATTCTGAAATAATATTGTTACCATTGCCTGTGTTTTTGCACTCTCTCCTGTAGCTTAATTTGCCATTAAAACGTATCGAGGTCAGAAGCACACACTGAAATGTCCTGAGTTGTGCAGACATAATGAAGCAAGGGTCTTGGTTGGGAAACACAGAATGATCTGAGAATCTATGCGTTGTGCTTTTTGCACAGCTTTGGTCAATCATGGTTATGCCATTTTCTGTTTTTCGAGTTTATGACAGGTTGTCGCCACATCCTAACTAAAACCCAACAATTCCTGGGACTCATTCCTCTGAGCGGGGAGCCCTCAGATTTGGGAAGCTGCCCATCCTCACCGAGAGGGCACATCGACACAGACTCATCTGTGTCTTGAACTTGCAAACATGGGGAAGATCCAATTAGGAAGTTTTCCCTCCCCAAGGTGTGTGCCCAGGGTGGACAGTTTGGGGAGTTATTGCTGAGCTGTTGGAGTTGAAGTGAGGACAGCTGTCTTCTTTGGTTCCGGACGTCACCTTCTCCCTCATTTCTTTTCACAAAACGGTGTTTTAATCCCTTTGCAATGTGTGAAGGGAGATGGGCGGGAGTCAGTTTCACTCAGTCTGTGTGGACAGCTTGCTCTTTGGTTCCCCAGAATCAGTGAGATATGGGACTTAACTGAATGTCCTCAGATGAGGCCATAACGAAACAGATGACCACGGTGTTGCTAAGAGCCAAAGCCAGATAAGACGGCAGCTAAAGAAAAATGAATATTCAAAAGAGCACTGGGTTTTGAGAATGATAGATGTGGGTTCAAATCTGGATCCCTTTGTAGCCAGCTAGTTACCTCCTTGTGCCATAGTTTCCTCATCTAAAAACCTGGGTAAAACAAATTGTAACTTCATAGAGTTTTGGTGAGAATTAAATGAGATAGTGTAATAAATATTTAGTTCAATGCCTGGCACATATTAAATACTCAGCAAATGGCTCCTTTTCTTCTTCTCTTTCTTGTTTTTTTTTTGTTCTTCTTCTTTTCTTCTTCCTGTCTTCCTCCCCCTCCTCCTCTTCCTCCCTCTTCTTCTTCTCCTCCTTCTTCTTTATTATTATTATTTAATGCATCCAAGTCTCAGTTTACTAATCAGCAAAATGAGAATAATAGTAGCTGCTCACTAGAGTAATTGAAATGAAACAGGTGTATGCACCTGGCACACAGATATTTATCCATCCATTTGTTCATTTTCAGTCTCTAATCTGGTATCTATCAAAGATTTATCAACTTGGGGAGTTAAGAGAAGGCCACTGTGTTTGGCAAACAGACCTTAATTATCTCAGACGGAGCAATACTTTAATGACATGTGCATTCCGTCGTCCAAGCTTTTTTATTTTTTTGAGCTCCAATATGTCCTTTTGGGAGCCGAGAAGATCCAGGAATCTCAACAGCTCATTTGATAGAGTAGCCAGCAGATCTGCCACATGACCATAAAGATACCAGTTCTACCCATGCCCTATGAATGGGGCTTTGGCGGGTTTGCCTCTCTATAACACCTATAAAAACAGGGGTGTCACCTGCCTCTGTGGGAGGGAAACAGCTGCTGGATCTTTCTGGTTTCCAGGTTGTACCCACCCCATGCTGCAGCTGTCACTTTGGGCAAAGTTCAGGTAGTACCATTGCAGTTAAGGCAGAGGGCAAGTTTTTCACAAGGCCTTCTGAAGGAGGAAATAATCAATTGAGGTCAAGTGTTCCAGCTAAAGCAAGCAGCGAGTTGCACAATCGGCCAGCAGATACAGGCTGTGCTGAGAGAGGGCTGGTCTGGGTATCTAATGCAGCCAGGAGACTGGGGGGCTGGGCAGAGACGACCAGGCTGGCTCTGTGCTTGTGCCGCTGTCTCTGGGCAGTTGCTCAACCCCTCTCTAGAGGGGGACCTAACAGACTTGGAGTGTTACTTGATACCCACCTGACCATTGCTATTTAATGACATTTAAATCAGAACTGGCGACTTTATAGGGGACACCTTAGTGTAGTGTCTGGGCCCCAAGGAGTTCATTTCTCCTGCCCGGAGGTGAGTGGCACGGGCTTCAGGTCAGGGCAAACAGTACAAAGGAAGACCCTTGCAACCGACCACCTGGTTTACGGTCGGGGACACTTACGACAAGCCAAGTTAGGTCTAGAGGCGAGATTTGAAAATCTGGCTGACAACTAGTGGCTGATGAGGTAGAATCTGCAATGCGAAGCTCAGCAGACTCCAACTAAGCACAACCATAGACAAGACTATTTTTTGGGGAAAAGAATTATGACAGATCCAAGGCATAGTGGAGAAACAAGGCTCATTGCAAGCCCAGCTGCATAAACCTGAGCAAAACACACTCGCCCTGGCCAACAAGGCCCTCGCAGACGTGCCATCCCTCACGCACGGAGCCCACCTAGCACCTGGAGACCACTCTCAGCCACGCTCCTCCCTGTAGACGGTCCTCCCCGTAGACCAACCTCACGCAGCACAGGTCCCCGCCCCCACACCCCCACAACTGTCACGTACAGCCATCAGATAAACAGTCCCCTTAGGACGCTGATTAATAAAACTATTTTATCTAGAATTACACTTGACTGATAATAATGTCCTCAGAGCCTGCATGGGTAGACTGACTTAGATTGTAACATCCAGATTAAGTCTGAACTCCCTTTGAACTCTGTACACGCTGCTGGTCTCTCCAGCTCAGAGATTACCAATGGCTTTAGATGGATTCACCCCGTGGGCCCGGGAGAGTGTGAGGAATTCCAGCTCTCCTGGGTTCTCTGTTCTGCCTGGCGCTGTGCAGATGATATCTGTGGAAACACGGACTAGCACTGGGAGGAAGGCCCAAACGAAATTACCTCCTTCGACCAGCCACAGTGTAGACCCTGGTGGGTCTGTTTTCAATCCTGTGTCAAGCTCAGATTCCGAGGAGGAAGTCTCTGTGAGTGAATGCTGTCTTGAAGACTGACACTTGAAAATAAACAATTTAATTCTTGGATCTTGGGCTCTTGGGGACGGGCTCCAGGGAGCCATAATTAACTCTTTAAAGTGTCCCTGGTGTCCGGCAAGCAGTAAAATACCTGATTCTTTATGATGTAACGCTGAATGCAGGCAGCAGGAGGCCTTTTAGGGCTAATTACATGTTGGAATGAGGTTAATGACGTGCCGGGGATTCTTTGCACGGCTCCCCTGACATTGACAAGTTGCTCGGTGACACACTGGGGCTGAAGGTGGCAGTGGCTTCAAAGAAGGCAGGGGCTGAAAACTGTCCCCTAAATGAAATCCCTCCCTTGGGACTAGCCCCCCCCCCGATTTGTAGGAATTAAGGGGTCTGAATTTTAAACTGACACTCCACAGCCTGGGCCTGGATGTTGGCCAAGTCCCCACTCTCTCCTCTGCATTTTCTAGGAGCCGACTTTCGTCGAGGTTGATAGCAAAAGCCTGCTATCTAAGCAGATACCTTTGGGATGAGAAGGCTTATCAGTACAAATACTTCTGGTGTGAATTCAAATGAACACCTGGTTCACAGGAAAAGGTCCAGCACACAGCAACAAATCCTGACGGCTGCCAACTGAAACAGCCGTAGCCTTGTTATGATCCCATTCTGCAGGTGACCCCCCTGGCATTTCAAAATTACACAGGGAGATCCAACAACTACTCCTTTGCCATCCTCCTATTCAGGACCAGGCAGGAGTTGGTCACCTGCAGAGCTGTCCCGAGGGAATGCCGCCTAGACTCCCGGGTGCCACGTGCTGCTTTCCTGAGTCCTCAAGAGCACAGCCAGGCCTCCGGGTTTCCTTGGCACTTGAAAGAAGGCACCGTTTTCCCTCCTTGGTGGAAGGATTGGGGGATTGGGGCAAGCCTAACCCTGCCTGCTCCCACAGATGCTGTTTCTTCTCCCACCAGGTATCCTTCCTTTCCCCCCTGCACGCGCAGACACGCAGCACCTACCTCCGCTCACTGGTGCCGCCGGGCTCGGCTGGGCTCGGGTCCTCTGCCGTTGTCATCGCACCACTCAGAGAAGGCCCTGGTTGGGGGGGCCCCTCCTCCTCAGCGAGAAAGACACCGCATGGCTGCCTCCAGACAGGTGACACCTCCTCTGGGTGTCCCAGCCCTGAGCAGGCTCCCGGATGCAGCAGGATCCCAGATTGGCAGCCGGCAGGTGGGTCACCCACCTCCACAATGCCCACAGTGCTCAAAGCCTGTGCCCAGAAGGTTAGGGGAGTCTCTTGTGCTGCTGGGAGCTACAAAAGGTGGAGACAGAGCCCCACAGAGAGACACCTGCTTGCTTCCTGAATGTTGTTGAGGTCTGAGCGAGCTGCCAAGGACGGCTGATGGGCCCAGGGTTTCCCGTGGAGGTCAGTGTGGTGTCTGGAGAAGCCAAGGAGAAATGTGTCAGACACAGCCTGTCAGCACCTCAGAACCCTGCCAAATGGTAATTACCAGTGCCTCGTGTCACCCAGGAGAGCGAGGGTAATATGTTTATCCTCATTTTATAGAAAGGTAAGTGGAGGCTCAGGTAAGTCAGACAGCCACTTTAGCTAGTCAGAGGCTAAACTTGGCCCCGAGAGAGGCTGACTCAGAGGTTACCACTGGAGCTTGGGAGAAGCCAGGCCTGTGGGGACAGCACGGGTGGGGTCTGCTCTGTGGCAACTGTGGGACCGAACAGCAGGGGAGCCTTCTCTTCCTCAGGCCTCCCTTCTCTCTGCGGGCTCTGCCTCCCCATCACCCTGACCTGACTCTGCTCTCTACTCTGGCCCATCTGGCACTTGTCTAGAGGACAGCTTTGCCTGGGGGAACACTAGTCTCCCAATACACTGTGTGAAGAAAAAAGTCTCTGAGCAGCTAATTTAGGACAGGCTGCTGTGTCTATTTTCTGTGTGAGATTCACAAAGCATTTTAGTCTGGTAAGAGCTCCAAGAAGTCTTCCAGTTAAGAAACCTGCTCAATTTACTTACCACAGCATTTCCCAAACATTTGAGCAACGTTTTCTAGTAACAGCCATTAGCATACCACCCAGCCAGTGTTCGACCAGATGCATGTTGGGCAATCCCGACAGAGATGGCCAGCTCCGCAAGAGAAGGGACTGTGCCTCTCTCTCTGGGGTGTTCCCTGCACCACCTCTCACGGCAGGCTCAGTAAGTTGGGCAGAACTGGGCAGAGCCATCATTTTCCTAGCTCCTCAGGCATGAAAGCTTGAGGTCATCATCTTCATTGCTCAGAGCCCGTGCCCAAAGCCAGCCGCCCTGTCACGGTGACTCCCCCCCATGTGATGTTCCCTCACATCTGTTCCTCTTTCCTCACAGTCAGTGGCAAGTGACCTACCACCTCACAGAGAGGTCTTTACTAACTGCCTTTTCTAAAACAGCTCTTCTTTTCTGAGTGGCCACGGTGCTCCGTCCCAGGGGTTGCTGTTCCCACAACACAGTACCCACGTTAGTTTTCTTTATAGTACTTTCCACTGCTTAGCATTGTGTGTACTTATATAGTTATTTGCTTGTTGCTGATCTCCAGGACATCACCTAATGGTTGTGCAAGTGGGTCACTGCACAAGGGGCGTGGGCCTGGTATTACCCTGTGCCTTTTGGTATCGTTCCTGAATCCACAGCTTGATTGCAAATTCCTATATACAGTAAGGCAGATGAGGCAGAAATCCAGCCTGAGCTCTGCCTTCTAAGCCGAGTTTCCTAGAAGGGCCTGTCAGGATCCAGCCCCCTGGGCAGCGGTCCCCAACCTTTTTGGCACCAGGGACCAGTTTCGTAGAAGACAATTTTTCCATGGACCTGGGCAGGGGTATGGCTTTATAGCCTGCCACCAGATGCAGCTTAATTGTCACTTGCCACTCACTGATAGGGTTTTGGTATGAGTCTGCAAGCAATTGATTTATTATGGTCTCTGTGCAGTCAAACCTCTCTGCTCATGACAATAATCTGTATTTGCAGTCACTCCCCAGCACCCACATCACCGCCTCAGCTCCAAGTCAGGTCAACAAGCATGAGATTCTCATATGGAGCGAGCAGCCTGGATCCCTCGCACGCGTAGTTCACAGTAGGGTTCGCACTCCTGTGAGAATCTAATGCCGCCGCTGATCTGCCAGGAGGCAGGGCTCAGGTGGTCATCCAGCGACGGGGAGCAGCTGTAAACACAGATGAGGCTTTCTGTCGCTGGCCCAGCGCTCACCTCTTGCTGAGCGGCCTGGCTCCTAACAGGCCACGGACCGGTACCACCAGTTCATGGCCCGGGGACTGGGACCCCTGCTCTAGGGGGATGTCTGCTTGACCAACTATGTGCTTGAGTTGTGTCCTTTTGTCCAATTTCCACAAAGTTGCCATGTGGGCTAGCCTCTTGGTCTCTTCTATAGAATGTAACCCTATGAGTTATGTGAGCATTTAATATATTGTCCAAACCAGGGCAATTTTGAGAATAAGTGTGACACCATTTCATAATTATGTGGGCACAGCAGACGACAGTTGGGATGGTCCCGGCCACACCAGAGCACAGGCTTACCTTGCCCGTGGTGGGCAGACACTGTTTTGTTTCTCGCTTTGTCCCCTCGTCTGGAAGCGTGTCTGGTATATCACGTTTGTGGCATGATGTCTGGGGCATGGCTCCTGCTGAAATCTTCAAACTGGGCTCTTGGCTTCCAGTCTGTGCCCTCTCCCAATTTATCCTATCAGATTAATCCTCCTAAAATACCATTGCATGTTCATAAACCTCCCCTTCGGCATCTTTAAAGCTTCTGAAGTTCATTTTCCAAAGTGTCTTCAAGAAAACACTAATTCCAGTGTAATATGCTTAAAGAAAAAAAAAAGAGATTTAAAAAAAGAAAGAAAAAAGTGCCATAGGTTAATACTCGGGAAGCATTCGGATAGCCATAACGGTACGGTGGAGGAGAAAGGACCACAGAAAAGAAACCTGCTACAGTTTGTTTAGATCCAACAATGCATTTGAACCTGGAATTCCTGTTTCTGACCTGCTGCCCTGGACAGAATTGGATGGGCAACCTGTTGGAATACTTTCCCATAGGCCACAGTCCTGAGGTTTGACATTCAAAGGCAATAAAATCGAGCTCACGTATTTCTCGATATTGAGCTCCTGCAGGCTGCCGGGCAGAAACCCTTGGTCCCTTCATCAGTGCGGTAACTGCCGTTGAGCACCCACCATGTGCTGGGCCTGTCGCAGGTGTGGGAACACAGACGTGAACAAAGCAGGTCTCTGTCCTAGTGGAGCTTGATGTCTAGCTGACCATGAAGAAAAACAAGCCCCTGTTTGAGCTGGACTGGTCAGGGAAGGCTGCTCCGAGGAAGTGACATTTGAGCTTAATGTCACCTGAGTGACCTTGGTATTGACTAAATTGATTTGCTCTCTATTCCCTGAAGATATCCCAGGCATTCCTGGGTGTCCCCAAGCTTTTAAGTTTGAATTTTTCTCTCCATTTTTCTCCATTTATCTAACTTCTGTTTTTTCCTGTCTGGTTCCCTGTCATCTGATTTCCTTCAGCAGCCTTCTTGGGGTCCTCACACGTCTTCACTGACATCTAAACTCCTTCAACATGCTAATCTGTCCTGTGTCTGGCCCTCAGTACTGGCTCCTGGTACCACCTTCTGTCTTTGTGCTGTGTCTCCCCTGAATCCACACCCAGACTGTGAACCCATGTGCACATTAAGAGCTCCGGAGATGTCTGCTGATGACAAAGGTGTGTTCTCTAACACAGGCTGGATGAGGAATGGAGATGGCTTTTATCTCACGTCCCATGTTGGACTGAGGACGGCGGCTTCCTGGAGAGCTGTGTTTGGAAGGAATCTGATGTTTTGCGTAAAGAGGGCCACAATCTGTTGGCATGGTGTTCCGTGTGCACGTGGGGAGTTGGGGAGTCTCCGGCAGGAGCACAGGCGCGTCTATTTGCTGTTCCTGAGCCAGATCCTACAGAGGTTCAGTGCTCTTAGCTCAGGTGGGATTAAGTCATGTGCAGGACTGAAGGAATCCTTGGGGAGAAGACTGGGCGATATGTTTCACCTTTAAGTGCCCGGCCTCTGGGGTGGCTTCTGTCAACATTCCCCATGCCAGAAGGGAGAAGGGCAAAATGAGCGGAGAGAGTCTCTTGTAAAATGTCCGTTTCTGCTTCTACGTCGTCTTGAGGAGGCTGCAGCAAAGAAGCTGTCAAGGGGGAGACCAAGGAGGCCTGGGTTTTCGCTAAACCAAGAACATGAGACTCCCTGCTTCTGTTCTCTGATACTAGGCGACAGGGAGGTTTTAGCTTCCTCGCTTTAGACAGACCACTCTTTGAGTATGGGGGAAAAAAAGAAGAAAATAGCATGTGGAAACTGTGACAAAACAGTAAAAATACAAAGGAAAGAAGTCATCCACAATTTCTCATCCTGAACACATTACCTGCTCTGGGTAATCCATTTGTTCCTTCAACAAATATTCACTTTGTGTCCGACATGGACCAAGCACTGGGCTCTGGGCTACCTCGACACATGGAGTGAATATCTAAAAGGAAAACATATTTGTTTTTGTTGATTATAAAGTGCATTGTCTATGCATATAAAGATATGTCTATGTCCCAACCCCCCAAAGCTGTGACTGTTACATGACATGGTTACGAGTAGGATGTGATTAAGTTAAGGATCCCCAGAGGCTGAGCTTATCTTGGATGATCTGGGTGGGCCCTGCATGCAATCACTTGTGTCCTCAAAGAGAGGCAGAGGGCGTTTGGAGACCGACACGGCGGGTAGACACGCCGAGGAGAAGCCTATGTGGTCAGTGTGGACTCAAGCCCATGAATACTGGGAGCC